>PVHY01010389.1:0-52141 GCA_004024945.1 Uropsilus gracilis
TGAGTTTTACAAAGAAATATTGTGTGTTTTTTGAAAAGTTTGGCAGACATAGTTGATGGCAGGCATAGTTTGGCAGACATAGTTGATGTCCAGAGAGTGGGCTCTAGGAAAGTCTCACTCTGGTATGGTATGAAAAAATCAGATACATTTTTAGTCCCCTAAGGCCACTTTTTTATATTATTTATTTTATATTGTTATCTACCTGGGGTTCTCCCACCACCTTATCACCAGTGAATCATCTTAGTCTTTTGTGCCTCTCCCACCCCTGATTCTTCCCATCCCCTTCTCATGCACTATGCTTTAATTTTGCTAAAAATTAATTTTAAATTTTCTTGTCTGTTTGTTTTCCCGTTGTCCCACATATAAGTGAAACCACCTAGTATTTCTCTTTTTCTTTCTGGCTTATTTCTGCTAGCATGATTCCTTAAGGCCTTTCTTGATTTGCTATATGCCCCAGTGAGCTGCAGGAGGACTGCTGTAGCTATGTACCTATAATGTCATGACCTCAGCAGGACTTTTCTGTAGGCCTCAGACTACAGTGGAGCTGTCAGAGGCAGCCCAGCTCTCGCCTCCGAGGGCTTTTAAGCATTTTTTCCCCTTTTAAGAGTTTTCTCTCTGCAAGAGAGAGCAGAGAGGCTGTGGACTGTGGGCTGGGACTGTAGGCAGGCACTGAAGGTAGTTGCCAATAACAGAAGGCTTGCCTGGTAGTTGGCCAATCTTTAGTGGGGGAGGGGTGGATGTTTCAGGGGCTGCAGAAGTTAACAGCAAGTAAAACCACTCTCTGAACTGTTGCCACAGGCAGAAATTTCCCTGGGATAGTGACCCATGGGCATGCAAGGAAGAATTGTGCAGATTCCCCGCAGATTATGGGTAGGCTATAGGAAATGGCATTGGGAAAACCTCATGGCATTGGGAAAGTCTCCCTGGGGCTATAGGAAATGGCATTGGGAAAACCTCAGGAAGGAACTGTGACCACCAAATACCGTCAGGAAATAAGGCCAGTGTTTTCCCTGGGTATACAAGAGCCAGTATTGCTTTGGGTTGGTGTGGCTCTAGATACTAAAGAGCAGGCTGGAAGCTTCATAAATTCCTGATAAAAAAGGCTGAGTGATTTACCCTTTGAGCTTGGTGCCTAGTCTGATTTCCATCACTTTGGTGTCTGCCTTGCTTTACTGTCCAGCCAGGGGAGCTAACAGTACCTTAGTCCAAAAGCACTGCCACCAAGTTCTTTTTCAATAAATGCCGGTTCCCTAGTTAGGTCTGTGTACTTTCTTTGTACTACCACTCTACTTGACTTTGCTCTATGAGTCCTATTGTTCTCTGGAGGAAAGTTTTTCCTTTTTCACCCCTGGATGAATGCACTATCTTCACTGATGCAACTCCCAGCTACTGAGGTACCAGACACAAGAGCAAGCCCTCTGATCTTAGGAGACTCTGTGCCCCTGATGCCCCTCCCAACCTTGAGTCCTGAGCTCTGATAGTCTCTGGTCTCTATCTCAGGTTTTTCTATCCTTTCTGATGCCTCTGTTGCTTTTCCTTGTGGAGTTTCTGCTCCACAGATCTTTCATTCTTTTTTTTAAAGTAGTTATTCTCATACTCTCATTCTTTTTTAAAAGTAGTTAGTTTTCTGTATTTGTGAGGAAAAAGAGAATTCAGGATCATGCTAGTCTACTGTTTTCAACAAAGACATCATCTCTGGTCTGTTTTAAAAGCATTTTACTTGCTTATTCATGAAAACCATTTCTTAATTATCTTCATGGCAATGGTGTCTTCTCTAATCATTACACCACAAACTCCTGAGTGCTGGAGAAGAAAGCAAAGAGTCATTATACATGTAACATATGGTCGAACACAGGCCTAGACTGAGCAGGAGGAGAGGATGGGAGGTCTAGTTAGACATAGGGGGTCTAGAATGCAACAGGCCTTGGCAGGCAGGTAAGATTTACAAAGCTGTGCTAAGACAGAAAGTAGCCAAGTTTTGGGGGCTCTATTTCTCATAAAATTCAATCCTTGGTAACTCTGGAGAGTAAGAAGAACTCAAATTTAACACTAAGTAAAATTCTGTGAAAGGCAGTGAACTCCAATTTGCTGTAGGTATGTATTGACTGTGGTAGGATCTGGGAGAAAAATAAATAGCAGAAATGAGGCATTACAGGTGGAGAAACCTGTGAATATGGTATATGACTTCTCACCCTATCTAATGCAGTGTGAGTGTGGAGGTTTACACAGTCTGATTTCTACCTACATTTTCCATTTCACCCTCTGCATGGCCAACTTTATTTGCCATGTGCTTGAAAGAAGACATCCTTTCCAACCTTTAGAAGCGATGTGATCTACTGCCCAGATAAATGTGTGCTACTCTTACCCTTACACACTCTGGCTGTTGACTGGATCCTGGCCTGTGTCCATGTCCAATATAGATTAATGCACTTCAGCTTGTTTGCTGTATCTGAGGCCTTTTATTAGTTTCTGCCTACTCCAGCTGTCTTCCAGTGCCAGAATCTATTTTCTTCTTGCAGTGATTCTTCCATTAACTTCAGCAAAGTCCTCCAAGCTAAGTTTGCTCAGCAATTGTACTGCAATTCATAGTGGGAGTGCTGGTATGTCCTGGTAACTAATGCTTTTAAGTTTATAGTGGTTATGACAGTCAAATGAGATTTTTATATGAAAAAGGTAGGAAACCAACTCACTGTGCATAGTTTAATTGCTATGTGATGTTATATTAATACTGCATTTTTAAAAATTCTGTTAGTAAACTCATTAAAAAAGTATTTAAGTTATAAATATATTAGTGTCACCAATAGTGACTGAATAGCAATTCATTTAAACTATTAGCATTTCAGAAAAGATGCAATTTCAAAAAAGTTATAAGGAATTTCTTTGTTTTTCTTTTTCAGACAGACACTTATCTTAAAAATAAGTGTCTATTGGCTGCTTCTAACCTTTTTTCCTTATTATGAAAGAAAACCCTACAGGAAGTCAAGAACTCTTTTTCTCTCCGTGCCAACTCTCTCAGACCACACAGAAACAAAAGCTAGATGATTTCTCAGAGCTGTCAGGCCTAAGCAGAATTGGCAATGTGGCAAAAGAAGGAGATCTCCCTGGTGGTGTCACTATGCTAGAATGAAGTGCTTACAGAAAGTAATAGAGAAGTACTCACACTCTGAGTAGAAGAAACTGGGAAGGAAATTTGACTCAGAAAGAAATATGAATATGTTGATCCACTTGTATTAGGATAAAACTGAAGTTGATATTTTATGAAGTTTGTGAGACCACAGCAATTGCTTATGGAAGGAGAAGGTGTAGCGTAGGTTGGATGTTTATGATTTATTGTAGTTTGCTTTAAATACTTGATACTGTGACTTTCTAGTATTAAGGCCATGTAAAATAATGCTGTCTGCACACTGTGTTGGAATCAAGTTCCAACTGAAAAGCAAAACATTGATAGCAACTTCTAAAAGAACTAGATGCAAAGCTACTTTTCAGAGTAATGGTTGACTCTGAAGAAATTTAATTGGTCTGTTTAAAAAAAACTCTTTAAATCACTTGCGTATATTGGGTAAGATAGATCTTATAAAGGCATAGAATTGTTATTATGGTCAATAGAAGTGAACTTAAGATATGTTTGCTGTTTTCCCTGCTTCAATATAAGTTTTAAAATCTATAACCTTAAATATATTCTGCAAAATAGAAAATATGGCATTTGTTAACTTCTATTGAATACTTATTATGATTCAGGCTTAATGCTTTAAATTTATTTTTCTTCTAGTTCACAATCAAATCTGAGGAAAGTAGTATTTGTATTGTGACTTACGGAGGAGAATATTGAGGAATAAAGAATCCAAGATTGCTTGTTCATAGTCATACATACAATAAATGCCATATCTGGCACTTAGAATCATATGTGACCCTGGTATCAACTTTTTTAGGATTCAGAGTTGCTAATTTAGTTTTCTTCAAAAATAAACTTTCCTAATTAGAAATTAGAATGACAATTATGAAGCCAATACATAGTCACTGAAATAAATAAAATTTAAAAGTACTGACAACATCAAATGTGTCTAACATGACACAACTGAAACTCTTACACTTTTAATATAGTATGAAGGGGTACAGCCTATTTGGAGAAAAGTTTGACAATTTCATGTATACTAAGCATATACTTATGCAACCCTACAGTTCCATTCTAGCTATTAATCAAGAGAAATAGGATGGATCTGCACACAAATGCTTATATAAGCTTTACTCAAAAACTGGAAAAATCCAAATGTTTATCAACTGATAAATGGATAAACCATTTATGTCCATCCACACAAGGAAATACTATCCAGCAAGAAAAAGGAATCTTTTAATACTTGGAACATCATGACTAGGTCACGAAAGTATTGTGAATGAAAGAAGACAAAAAGTGTATGTCCTATTTGATTTCACTTACATGAAAGAGATAGAACCAATTTTCAGTAATACAAGTAAACCAGTGGTTGACTAATATAAGAAAGTAAGATTTAATACATTGGGATATGAGAAAAATTATAGATGCTATAAACCTATGTCTTCATTGTAGCAATAGTTACACAAGTTTATATATTTGTTAAAACTCATTAACTGTATACTTTAAAAATATGGGCATTATATTTTGCATAATAGAAAGTTGATTTAAAAATATACTGGTACCTGCAGTTAAAGCCCTACTGTAATGGAAGCTCAGTTTACCAATTCTTTGAAATTCCTGAGTCTTTTACTATGTAATGAATATGTCTATGTTAATATATTTATGAGATTTCATACTTACCTGCTTATAGACTACATCACTTCACAAAATTTAATTTATATATATTTGTATTATATATTAATATATATTACATATAAGTACATACCACATATATACATATATTTTATGTTTTTCTTATGTTGATCTGTTTAATTTCCTTTTCCTAGAAACATTTTTATTAATCTAATTGTATAAAAGTCTCTGCATCCTGCCAAATTTTTCAAAGTGCTGTGCATCATATCAACTATTCAAATATAAGCAAAGTGAAAATTTGAATCAGCTATTCATATTTATTGACTCTCTACGAGCCAAAAGTACTTCAACCAGTCCCTCACTTACATGATGCAAAAGAAAATAAGTCCTTAATAGTGACATTGAAGTATTAGCTCTCAAATTCATGTAATAATCTCATATAGATTGAATTGTAATTTTTTGCTAATTTTAGTTACAATTAAAGTTGGTGTATTATCATAGAAAATATTTAAATGAAACCAGGTGACATGACTTGAATTTGAAACCCAGTATCACATTTACCTGTTGGGTGGTTATGGACAACAGCCTAAACTTTTGATTATCAGTTAGCTTATCTAAAAGCACAGATAATCTTATTACACTGTGACAAATAAGAGAAGAGCACAGCATACAATGAATGCTAAAATCTAATATTCATGGTAGTTTTAATTTATATTAAATATATATTTTTAAAAATATACTTTTTAATTGGAATTCTTCACTCATCGTTGTGGTTTCTGAGAAAAGTTTTGGTAACACTTGTTCTTTTACAAATTATTTTATAAAATTGTTTTAGTAATGGCAATGATTTATTTGTTGTTTCAATGAGACTTTATAAGTGAGATTATATAGAATACCTGGTTCAGAGTAGGACTCAAATGTTAAATGGTTTGAAATTTAGTTTTTGTTAAAATTCTCACAAAAATATGTAATACCTCTACTAACTAGACTATGAATGGTGGTATTCCATTAGCCAGCTGTGCCCAAAGATAGGTATTTTCACTAAATTTACTTAAGAGAAAAGAAAAACTGAGATCATAGATTGAACTTTTCTCCTTATATCAAAGTCTTTGACATCCTAAAGATACAGCTAAATAAATGACTAAATAATGCAGACACAATTTTATGATCCTATAATCTAAATGCTTGTTTGTTTCCATTGTAAGATTTCTATGAAAGTCTAGATGGTGGGAAATAGACAGTACAGCAATGCAACCATGATTATTATGGGACTGATCATTTCTTTTGACAGCACAAATAATTCATCATAACTTGGTTATTAAGCAGATGAATTAAGCAGATGTCAAAATAGACTTGATGCTCAGGAACTCCATTTATTTAAAATACAAAATAAAATGATACTTTGCATGATGAGAGTAATATTATGAATGATTTTTGTACCAGGACTACTTTCATTGAATATTGATTATCACAAATAATGCCATAATAAATAACAAAATAATTTAACATATAAAATAGATTATCTATTTGACAACAAAAAAACCCTCAGAGAATAAAGCAAAATAATAACTACATTTTTAAAAAAAGTGAATAAAAACAATATTATCTCATTGACATATAAAAGTGTAGATAGTAGTATACCTTCCACAGCTTTGAGTGATAACATAATCTATTCATTGGCTCATTTTTTTTGAGTTTGTTCCGTCAGGGCACAGAGTCAAGCAAATTTAACAGAAAGTCTACATTTTTCCTTGAGATTATATCTACCTACTTGAAAGTAAAATTATTCTCATTTGGAAATGAATATACATTTAGATATCAATATCTGTTGGCACAGCCCTGGTTTTTTAAAATTAAAAAAAAAGAAAAATGCATGTGGAAGATTTCATTTTGTAAGAAGTTATTATTTAAGGTAATATCTTGAAATTTTTTAATCTTTTCTGGAAAATGAAGTTGATATCATATAAAGTGATACAGTAATCACTGAAATTTAAAATAATGTAAGTGTATTCAGTCAAATGTAGATTAAATAAAAAATTGAACTTCATGTGTAATTATTTCTTAAATAAGTTACCGAAGTAAGGGCTTCTCTCATCTATGAAACTGCTGCCTCTTACTTTTTTCTTCATGGTTAAAACATAGCATATATAGCAGAGGATTTAGAGCACTCTAGCTTGGTCATGGATAGGTTACACAATTAGGTAGCTATAAAAAGAATTAGGTTCAGCAGAACAAAAATAATTAAATAATAACAGAAGAATGTGTTTAGCTAAGAATTTCCATGTGAAGGAGGGAGGAGGAAATGAAGAAAGGTTTTTAACCCTTGTTTTAACCTAGGAAATAGTTGATTTTTAGGTTCATAAAAATTTACTATTGATATGAACCATAAAATAGAAATTAAACTTCTCATATCTTTGTGTGGTATTCATTATGGTCGTTTAATTTCTTAATGCAGGTTTATTGCTCAAATGTTAATAGTAGTTCAAAGATCAGATTCTCATTTAAGATGCAAACACTTTAATATATAAGAAATGTAACTTATGTCTCTCTTCTTCCTTTCTTTCCCTTCCCTCCCTCCCTTTTTTTCTTTTGCATGAACTTTAATTTATACTTGATATTACTATTTGAATCTTTTGCATAAATTTGAATATCTAGTTGAAAACTTGCATAAAACTTAATACAATGACTGAGGTATATTCATAATTTTAATATTTCAATATTAAATTAAAAGATAACAATTCTGAAAACTCCATAAATTTATGTTGAAGCATGAACATTTATCAGGGTCATGAAAATGTTGCTGTTGGTAACAGTGACTTGTTCACTCAACAATAAGCTTCTGGTAGTCAGGTTTATGAGTACCTCATCTAGTATATTAGTTTAGTGCTACACAATGAAAAATAGAAAGCTTTCTTTTGAAAACAACAGGACAGTGTACAAATTCTATGAAATAATCAAGCCTAATGGATATTTACATTTAAAATTTATGACATGTTCTCTAGAAGTAGATAAAGACCTACTTTATATCAAATAATACAAAAGCAATATGTTCATCCAAAGATGAATTTTCTCATTTTTCAAAAACTTTTAAGAACATTTCAAAGACACCTTTGCTTAATTTATTCTTTAAGACAGCCACAGAAATATGCTTCTGTGAGAGTATCACGCTTCATGTTTACTTTCCAAATCTTCTCCCCCCCCTTTCCTTCCATTCTCCTGTAATTTTTTTTGTAATTGATTTTGTATCAGACACTAAGTATAAGGGATGCTGGAATGAAAAAGTCTGACTTGAATCCTCTTCTTATAGGTACATCTGAATGTTCTGTAAATTATCAAAGGAAAGGTAGGAAGTTAGCTTAAGGACTATATCAATTATGGATGCTTCTATATTATAGGAAAAGCATATTGTAGTTATTTAACAGTGATGTAGAAACAAACATCTTCATTGATAGTAAGGTTACAAAATGGATCCTAATGAAACTTCTTTGAAAAAAATAAGATGGAAGTTTCATTTATGCTTTATTCCTTGCTAAAGTCAGTAGCAGTAACACCTCTAACACCACACTGCTCTCCCCTCTGCCCAAGAAGGTTCTTTTCAAATATTTGAGAAGTCCTGGAACCTGTAGATGGCATGACGCACTTGGGCAAGAGGGTTAATGATAAAGGGTTGTGCTTATAGGCACAAACTTATTAAGAAAGGGGAGGCATTCTGGTCTTTTGGTACTGTTCTCAGAAGAAATTTTGGTTGTGGTGACAAAAAGTCAAGACCTGGTTTTAATGAATATTGAATACTAATAAGTGCATTTCACCTTATTCAGTTAAAATAACTTTAAAAAGCAAAGCAAGTGTAACTACCAGGAAAAAATGAAACCAGTTTTTATAAAGGATTTGTATTTATACCATGTTCTTTTTTTCTTTTGATATGGAGTCTATTTCTAGGAAGAGTCAAAATTCTTGGCACCCATCAGTCATACAACAATCACGATAGTTGATAGTATCAGTTTCCTCTGATGGAAAAAGTAACCTGTATTTGATGGTGTTAGGTAAGGTGGTTAGGTTCTTTATAAAGGAACTTTTCAAGAATTTTCTTTGAAAATGAGAACTTTGTAGACTCCATCCACAAAATGATGGAACTGAAAGATTTTAATTAATATCTTCCTAAAATACAATAGGAAAAACTATATGTTCCTCATAGGAAATCTTACAGGTTCATTGCTGACATAAGGGGACTAACCCATAAATATTTTACTTAAGGTTGTAGTGTCACTATAGCAGTGGAACAGGTAGAGAGAAGGGAAATGGTGGCCAGGATGGTAACCATTGCAGTAGGTTGGATAGGTTGGGCACAGACTGTGCTTTGCATGAACTGTGTGCATGAAATCTTTTGAGTGACAGTGGAGAGTAGATAGATGTAAATGCACATGTACCTTGGGGTCACTGATGTAGTCTCCAAGAATTTGGCATCAATATGGTTGCCAGAGACCCATGACCCTCCCTGGTGGGAGATCGAAGAAAAAGATCTGCTGCACGGTGCAGAAAAGAAAAGCCAGGAGGCAGGACTCTGTGCAGCTGTGACCCATACCTGCTCTAGGCCAATGAGAGAAGAGTCAGTGAAAACCTCTCTTTGCCTAGGATAGCATTCCTTCTCTATGAAGACAGACCAAATCTGTGAACTCATTCTTCCCCTCCCTTACCCACCTGCTATGAAGTTAAGCAATGAAGAGTAATAAAGCTAAAGTCATATTGCTCCAACCAGAATACCAAGTAAGGCAATGAGCATCTGAACTCAAGAACCTATCTAAAGGCCATTGAATTTGAAGATGTAAAAGAAAAAGATTTTAGAAACATTCATAAAGAAACTCAATGAAGTACTAGAAGCTCAATCAAATACAGAAAGTCAGATTCAGGATCTTAGAAAACAGATCCAGGAACAGAGTTCTTCACTAAAGATATTGAAACTATTTTTAAAATACAGACAGACATGCTGAGTGAAATAAGAACTAACATGCAAAGTAAACAGTAGAATTAAACCCAAAGGAGAATTTTGTAAATTGAAGGTACAAATATACAAATGACCCATGTGAAAGAAGAAAGAAATAAAATTTAGGAAAAGTAAAGAAAGTATGAAAAATATGAGATCCCATTTGAAAAGAAAGCATTAGGACAATGAATATTCTAGAATATAAAAAGAAAGTGAAGGGAGTCAAGACTCTATTCAAAGAAACAATGACTGGGAAATTCCTAAACCTAAGAAAACAACTAGACATAAATGTTCGGGAAGCTGAAAGAACAACTAGATTTCTAAATGCAAAGCTACATACACCAAAACACATCACCGGTAAAGCATCAAATGTCAATGATAAAGATAGCATATCCAAGGCTACTAAGAGGAAAAAGAATGTAATGTGAAAGCACATTCATCAGACTCTTAGATTTCTCAGCAGAAATGCTCAAGACTAGAAGAGAATGGAATGACATATTTATAATTCCAGAAGATAAAACTACTAGCCAAGAACATTCTATCCTGCAAAATTATCAGTTTATCACCAGACCTACCCTACAAGAAAGGTTGAAAAATGTTCCTATATGAAAAGAATAAAACAGAACACAAAACCTTGAGCAAGCTGCTAAACAGTAATACATGTTTAAACATAAATAAAAGCAATGTGAGACAACAACAAAATATTAAATGGGAGGATGAAATTATTGGTTGATTTCAAAGAACATGTTTTCTACTTCATAGTTTCTTCTGCTTTGTTGAATCTGTTGCTGAAAATATTAATTAAAAGGACAGAATTTGTATAGTTAAATGGTGAGTAATCAATAATAGCAAAGAAAAGCCTGTGTAGATGTACAGATTCTTTATCGGCTTGGTTAATTTTATTCCTATGTATTTTATTGTTTTTGATACTGTCATAAATGAAATTTTTAAATTTCTTTTTAAAATTGTTGTTAGTATCGAGACATGTAACTGTCTTTTGTGTGTTGTGTTTGCATACTGTACTGAATTAATTTAAGGATCTAACAGTTAAGAATTTTTGCATCTTTATTTATTAGGTGTATTGGTCTATATAGTATTCTCATAGCATCCTTATCTGGTTTTGATATCAGGGTAATTCTGGTTTCACACAATGAGTTTGGAAATGTTTTCTCTTCTTTAATTTTTAAGAAGAGTTAAGAAGAATTGGCATTATTATTTGAATAGGTATTAGAATTTACTAGAGAAGCTGTTTCTCTTAGTGATATCCCATAATTCATTCTTTGTCATTGTTTTTTCTTTTCTCCTTTCATTGGATGACTTTAAAGGATATATATTCTACTTCATAGTTTCTTCTACTGGGTTGAATCCATTGTAGAAGGCCCCTCAGGGATCAGTCTGGGACCTGATTTTATTGGTGTGGGCTTTGAGTCTGTAAGGAAGACCTTGAATCTGTATCTGCAAGGGCTGACTAGGAGCAAGGACTGCCCCTGCAACCTGTTTCTATGGGCTTGCTCCAGTACTAGAGCAAGACTGGAATCTAGGCAGCAACAGTTGGCTTGTAGCTTCTCACCTTGAGAGCCAGACTTAAGCATTTGGCTTTGGGAGCTAACCTGGCACTTGGGTGAGCCAATGTCTTGGGGTTGTAAGAACTGGCATGGCACTGAGGTCAAAAGGAGCCTGGATTTTGAGGAACCTGTCTCAGACTACTTAGGGTATTAACCTGGTGCTGGTGCTGGTGCAGATGTGTGCTGTGGTCTGTGTGAAGTTAGCTATTTGCTTCATTCTCCCTTCCCAGCTGGGAGAGTTTATTTCTGTGCTGGCCTTGTTGGATTTGGGAGAGGGGTATTTGGCATCATGTGAAATCTTCTTTTTTCTCTTCTGTGCTCCATCTAGATAATGTAAATTCTCATCTGGAGTCCTTAGCTCATGTGATATTATTTTCATGCTGGAATTATTGTTAAAACTGACATTTATGGAAGGGGGCAAGTTCATGGACTGCCATCTTGAAAATCAGTCTCCATTCCTGAGTCTCCAAAATGACTTTCAAGATGGCCTATACCATGAAGCAATAGGATTTCAGCAGAAGGAATTTGGAAATATTTTGTATCAAATATTATATTGCCTTATATCAAAATTAGGAGTTGAAAGCAAGAAAGAGAATTCCTTTTTTTCTTTTTCTTTATTTATATATAAATTTCACAACTTTGTAATCTCAAGGGTTTGCCCCCCCCCTCCTCGCCTCCCTTCCCTTCCTTTCCCTCCTGTTTATAGTTGTGTGCTTCATTTTGGTGCTTAGCTTGTTTTGATTTTCCTCAAGGCTTTTATTTATTTTATTTTTTTTCACTATACCCCATACATTAGTGAAACCATTTGGTTTCTGCCTTTTTCTTTGTGGCTTGTTTCAGCTAATATGATTTCTTCTAAATGCATCCATGTTGTTATGAAGTTGTCGAATTTGTCATTTTTAATTGATGAGTAATATTCCACTGTGTATATATACCACATTTTTTTCATTCATCCCTCTGTTTTGGGGCATTTAGGTTGTTTCCATGACCTTGCAATTACAAATTGTGCTGCAGTAAACATCCGGGTACAGGTGTCCTTTTGTACCCACATTGAGGTCTCTTTTGGGTAGATTCCCAGAAGAGCAATTGCTGGGTCAAATGGTAGTTCCATTTTCATTAGCTTGAGGGTCCTCCACACCCCTTTCCATAGTGGTTGAACTAGTTTACATTTCCACCAGCAGTGTAGTAGTGTTCCAGAAAGAGAATTCCTTATGGCTACCTAGAGTAAGCTAATTTTATTAAGTAAGTACTTAACAAAACTGCCTCTAAATATCAAATTGACTTTCAAAAGACAAATTTTGATTTCACTTCTGGGCAATATGGAGTCATAGGCCTAGACAGCCCTCTCTACTTCTTCAAGCTTATCCCTGAGTGGTTGCTCTGCCAGAACTTTTCCTCTCCTTTCTCTCTCTGGGTTGTTCTCTCTATGACTTGAAACATAAGAAGAGCAGCCCTACTAACCTCAGCACCGAAACATTTTACATACTGTGTCTTCCTTCTGCTTGCCTGCCTCACTAGCATAGAGATTAGAAAGACAAGATCAAAGCTAGGGTGAACTAGAGTGTCTTAAACATCATAGATTGAAATAAACATTTACCAAGAGAGATGATTGAGTGGTCATAAAGCAATATCTGGGACTCCTACTTCAAACTTTTAATTTTCATTTTTGACTCTTCAAACTTTTTTGATTGTAAGTATTGAGAATTATCCAGCTATCACTCTGTTTGATATGCCTCTCTAACCATGCCAACCATAAGTAAATCTTCATATGTTCTAAGCTCTCTTTTAAGTTTTGGCCTTTTCATATGCTACTTCATCCTTCTAAAATATTCTTTGATTTACTTTTTTTTTATCTATATGCTATTCTCCTTCCATATATCAGCTCAGATGTCACTTCCTCCAGGAAACTTAACTGCTTAAAATTAGGATAGATGTTACTTTTCTCAGTTCCTAAAGTACTCTCTGCTTACATTTACTCTAGTCCCTAAGATTCTGTGTTGAAATTACTCATTCTTTGCTGAATCTTCTATTAAACTTTAAACTCCTTTGGGCAATGACTGTATCTTATTCACACTTACGTAATCAGTGCTTAGCATAATGCCTGGCATTTGGAGGTGTCGCAATAAACTTTTAATAATATGTCCAACATTACATAGCTAATGAGTAGCAGATCAGAGATTCATGTCTATTATTTGCCTTCTGGGCTTTGTGTGTATGTGTGTGTGTGTGTGTGTGTGTGTGTGTGCGCGCGTGCGGGCACACGCATCCTTTTCTAAGAAACACTAACTTTCCCTCCCACACACACTCATCTAAACACATGGTTAATAAATTCTAGTCTTGAAAGTATTGCATGGCACAGACTGAAAATCTTTGTAGGGTAATGATTCACAGCTAAAGGAAATTGTTCTAAATCCTTCCACTGATGTGTGACAGAAGTTGGTACTACATGCAGTGTTTCTATTGCAGTATGATTTGGCCCAGGATTGGACCCTGATGTGTTTCTCATGTGATGGACAATTATAATATCTATGATCAGGTTATGTGGGATGAACATGTCATGGGTGAACTGCACAAATATGTCCCCTTCCAGTCAAATGATGTTATTCCATAAAATATACCTCAGACACAGGGATTTGTTCATTTGTATCTGCAGAAATTAAATGCTTTACAGGTGTCTCTAATAATCAAAGGAATTACATTAAACGTTTTAAGTAAAATTAAATACATTGAACTAAATTTTCACCGTGTATTATAATGTATAATGTATTTATGCTACAGAACAATATGTATTTCAGTCTTGGCTGCATTGATGAATTAATCAAATATTTTTCTTTTTAAAATCATTTTGATGTTCAGCTTTCAGCTTGCGTTGGCATTACATACTGCAAAAGCTGAAAGGTGAAGAGGATTTGACAATTACTGCTATCTGTAGAGTATATTTTATTCCTTCATTACTGACAATGAGAATTCAAATATAGGTAGAGCAGCTAGTCCATTCTTTAATAGATTTTACTAGTCAAAGTACTTATTTTTTATTTGATATCCTTAATTATCCAGTACCTAACTGGAGCAGAGGTAGTTAATCACACTTTAAAAAGCAATTTAGCTAAATTTTAGTTTACATATTTAGTTTCAAAAACTTTATTTCTGTGATCTCCTGAAAAACCAGGAGGTCTGGTAGCAGATCCTTATGTAGCAAAATATCTAAAGCAGTTTAGCTCCTGTCAGTCCCCTTTCACATACAAACATCTAAAGATACACTCCCAAGTCATAAGCTTTCAAAGTGTGTCTTAGTCTACTTATTAGTTTCTTGCCTCCCTTTTAATTTTAACACATTAAATACACATATTCAATTAGATGGATTGAAGTAATTCAAATTCAACTCAAATTTTTTGTGCCCAACACTGATCCATGTCTTCTATTCTTTACCATGATGAAGAATACCTTCATAAATACAAAACTCCAAGCAAAAAGCTGGGCTGATCTGCCTCTTCTTAATCTTAATCTAGACTTAAAAGTCCCAGAGACCACTGACCCAGTGCCTCTCTCACCTGTTGATACCCTAGAATGAGCTCCCCACATATTTTATTTAGGTGCTTAATCATTCTTAATATCTGAGCTGGGGCTCCTTTCATTCCCTTGAAGATCCAGTCAGAGGCTTCTTGAAATGTAAATCTTTTCTTACTGTGCTCAACTTACATTTTTTACAGGCTTATTGCCTATAGCAGAACTGTTTTTCATAGAGGAAATTTTAAGTGGAAGTCTAAATGATAAAAACTTTTACTTTACAGCAAACCCTGAGACCTAGAATACCTGGTCCACACCTCCTTTCAACCTGTTCTCCATCACTTGGTCTCTCTGCCTTTACCAAAACTGGCTGCTTTTGTTTTGAACTCCTCTGCATATCCACATCCTCAACTGAATTGCAGCATGTTCTCCTTTACCTGTGTGACTGGTAACATCTGGCTTATTTTTAGATTCAATTAAATTGTCCCCTCAGAGACCTATCTCAATCCTCCTCCTTCCTTTCTTTGTGCCCCAGCAGTATCAATCATCCCTGCTCCTAAACATTATATGCATATATTTTTACACATCATATGTTTGTATTTTATATATGCATATTTAATGCATTTATTTTAGATTGTTTATGAATTCATGTCTCCCATCATATTATATAAACTTTGAAAGCAGGTAGTATATTCATCTTTGTATTCTTAGTCTGTAGCTGAACACTTGGATCAAATTCAGCACCTGGTATATTTTACAATGATTTTAGGTAATTTTCTCCTTCTGGGTATATTACATGCAACATCTAACCTTTTTTTCTCAAGAGCATAAATGCACTTAGCTCCCTTTGTACAATTCTGCAATGTCCTACTATATTTCCCTTAGTTTTGATATTAATAAATGTCAATCTTATGACTCACCTCCATAGGTTTTGGTTTAACATCTCAAAAGTGGCTTTCACATCAAGCATTTGTCAATTCATCTAACAGAAATTGTTGAGATCTTTCCCTGTACTAGGCATAGAGAAGTGGAGAGAGACAGGGATATTCATTTCATTATAACTTGTTTTCCACAGTTATAACTTTCAGTCTGAACATATTACAGATCTTTTAAAGAGAAACGAAAGGCTTTTAGTACAAGAATCCTTAGAATAGATGGTGAAATTCAAGATTAAAGCCTTCTCAATTCTGCCTTTATTCTGAATGTATACACCATGTTGAAATCAGTATCACTTTGGAAAAGTACATTCAGAAGAGACAAAACTATCACCAGAATTCATTTTCTTTCAAAAGACTTTATATTTTCTTTATACTAGGTAATGATGAAGATTCCTTTGGATTTTAGTATTTAATATACATTATATGTGTATAAAAATGTATATGGATAAAATAGTTTTTTATTATCCATTTTGGTGAAGTGGTCCTTATGACTTGTTCATTAAACTAGAATTAAAAAGCAATTATTATTGCGTTTCCATTAAAAGTTCTGAGTCTTACTGTTTGAAAACAAAAGAAAACCCCTCTGATTAAACATCATTTGTGGGCTGTCAAATTCAATCTATTTATTGGTTGAAATTTTGAAACTTTCATGCAGTAGGAATGGAGAAGACTTGACTTTCCTTGGATCACTTTGTATTTTTAACCATTTTATATTTTTAGAAAGAGAAAAGGGGAAGCTATTCTTTATCATATGTAATGTCCACTCTATTCTAGGATTGTTCCAGATGCTTTTCTTTTAATCCTCACATCAAGTTCAGAGCAAATGCTGTTGCACCATTTTTGCTAACCCAGGACATGGATCTCAGGGGAAGTTAAAATAAGTTGTTTTAAATTCTTTGCTAAAACTGATGGTCTGATTTACAATTTAGGGCAACAGTATCTATCCATACTTGTTTTATTATGCAATATTTCCTCCAGAACAAATGAATAATTTGTGGAGTAATATTACTAAGAATATTATAGTCAGTAATTAATACTATTACTCAAGAAAATAAGCTAAAATACACCATTTTTGAAATTATGACACTTTAGTCCTGACCTTCTCCTTGTTATTTCTCCTTATGAAACATTCTGCTTGTAACTGTGATTCACTTTTCACTAACCATAATAATATCAATTTTTTTGTTTTTAAACTCTATAAAGCTTGTATAGAATCTATAGGTATACTAACGAGAAATCACACTATAGGCAATTACTTGATCTAGCAATACAATAAACATGTCCTTTTTCTTACTGATTTAAAAGAGACTGAAGTGAACGATTTCCTTTTCTGCCTAATTCAGCTCAAATATAAAATTATTCTACTTTTTTGTTCTTTTAAATTATTACCTGCTTTGTAGTTACTAAGGCTTTCAGAAATGTCACATTCTTTTGCACTAATATTGTACAGTCTAGTTCAGCTTTTGCATATCATGGTAAATGAATTGTTGTTCAACATGAGCTTGCTAAAAGGAGGGTCAGTTCTCAAATGGAGTAGAGTCAGAGCTGGAACTTATGTGAAGCTTGATATTTTTTAATTAAATTGAATTCTATGATGTAATTTCATTTCCAAGCATTAATTTCATTTCCAACCAACATTGCAATTAGTATTCCAACAGTGAATGACTGTTTAAAAGATATGTTCTGCCACCCTGGTTTCCACGACTTTTTTCCAGATCATCTGAAATAACATACTTCCAGACACTGGAGCAACAGCTAAATACTCTTCATTAGCATTAATTCACAAATTCACTGTTACTTATATCATGGGAATAATGGTTATAAACTTTTGTAAGATAGTCCCAAGGGGGAAAAATATTACAGTGTGAACTTCTCATTGAGCTGTTGAGGGAGAGAATCCCATTTTTAAAATAATTTTCAACCTGAACCTGTAGAATAATGAGTGGGAGGAATTAGTTCAGTATTTTAATATGCTTATTTTTATATTTCATAAGTTTTGATAAAAGCTTGCCTAAGCAACACTTTATTCTATTTATTTAAAATTTTATTTTTTTCATTATTGCAAATATATATATTTTACATCATTGTATACCCGGAGGTTCTCCCAGTACCTTAACACCCCCATGAACCATCTTAATCTCTTGTGCCTATCCCTCCCCCCGATTTTCCCTCCACCCCATCTCCTGCTAAGCAACACTTAAAGTATAAATCAATTACTTGTACTTGAGATACTTGTACTATAAGCAACATTATTATTTTCTACAATTTTGGTTAGATTTTTTAAAATAAAGTACCACGGATTTATAAAATTCTGTTGGTTTCAGGTATACAGCATTATAAGTCAATATCTGTAGATATTGCATTGTGCTTGCCACCAAAAGTCTATGTGTGATTCATCACTATAAAAATGACTCATTCTACCTGATTTACCTACCACTTTCTCCCCTTCCCTTCTAGTAATCCACATTTCCCCCCATAGTATACTAATTTGTTTTCTTTGTTTCTTTATCTACTGCACATGCATGAAATCATATGGTGTTGTCTTCCTCCATCCTGATTTCACTTTGCCTAAAGCCTTTAGGTCCAACAATGTTGAAATGGCAACATTTCATCTTTTTTTATAGTTGAGGAGTAGTCTTTTGTGCATATAGTTCACCTCTCCATCTGTCCATGGCAATGATGTTCGTTTTCAACTCTTGGCTATTGTAATTCTGTGATAAAAATAAGGTTACACATAACACATCAAATTAGTATTTTTGTTTACTTCAGGTAAATATTTAGAAGTGGGATAGCGGAATCATGCAGCATTTTTATTCTTAATTTTTTGAGGCATCTCTGTATTGTTTTCCATAATGACTGCACTAAATTTTATTCCCACCAACAGTGAACAAGGGTTTCTTTTTTATTCTTAATTCGTTTTTTATATGCAGTAGTGAAATAACAAAATTATCTTAGTGTTAAATCTTATACTACTTGTTGTTAATTTCTATTAATTTCCTGGGTGTAAAGATTTGTCTTGAAACAAATCTTTCTACCTGTCCCACCTCCTCCCACCATTTCCCATCTTCCCATTCCCCCACAATCCTACGCATACCTACCTCACACTCCCATAAACAATCTGAATCTGGGTATAGGCAGTAACTTTTAGCGAACTAAATCAGAAATAACAGGCAAAAAGCTCTCTTTGTCATTTGTAAAAACCGTAATTTCTGCTATGTTCTCACATTTGGTGACAGGATCATGTCTGAACTCTAGATCTCAGGTTTATAGTTATATTACACTCTAATATGGCTTTTCTAGTTTAACCAGTGGTTTTTCTAGAGTCTGTACTATACATATAAATAAATATATATTATCTCAGTATTACTCAGATTTTAAGGGATATTTATTCATCCCACAAATGATTACTGAGCACTCACTCTGTACTATAGATATCTCCATGAGTGAGATGTCTAAATTCTCTGCCTTCATAGGACTCAAATACTAGTAAAGGAGATAATAACGAAGCTGACAAATCTATAATATAATATTAAATATTCAAAGCAGGTAAGTAGTGTGTTTCAGATAGTAACTTTGTAAAAACATTGCTAGACTATTACTGTTTGAAGGGAATATGGAATTGAGACATTTTGGGGAGGTATTGCCACAAAGTATACTTTTATCCATCTTGCCCTTTGGGCATTTTTTCATATATTCACACCTGTAAACCCCCCCCCCCATTATGTTAGTAAAATTGAGATGATGATGACTTTTATGATGAATTATTAAAATGCTATCTGAAATATAGTTCATCTCTTCATTATAATTGTTACCATTTTTCTCTTGCTCCAATTCATTTCAATGCTATTGTGATCTGATAATGTTAAAACATCTAACTGTTGATATGAATTTGAAAGATTAAAAGATATGGGAAAATTACAACAGAATGACTTAGCAAAATAGAAAACACAGTGCGTGCTCCACAGTAAAACTATGAAGAAGCTTTTCCCCTTCCTGGGGGAATTCCAGTGTGTTGTAGAGAATTTCCTCTCTCACGCTGTTCTGTCAGGAAAGAATCCTGATGGTATTCATAGCTCCTGGGTGACCCAGAGGCAAGTGGCAAGTGTTTTCTTTTCTTCCCATCTATTTTCCCCCTAATAACTGGGCTTTTCTGCCTATAATTAAGCAATGAAAATCAAGTTGATAAGAATAGAAGCTTATATCCAGTCCTAACTACTTTGAACACACTAGGCCAAAACTGTACATGATTTTCTTCATTTAATGAAAGGAAAATTCCTTGAATCAAATATCATTATGTTCATAATACAGGTCAAAATACAAGAGTTTGAACATCTTACCCAGTTGTTTCACATGTAACCAGTGGAGTCAGAAATGGGTCCTAGCAATGGAGTTAGGTTGCAACAGTTGTCATACTTATGAAACTTTTATTCTGATAAACTTGCAGATCAGAGTCTAAGTAAAAAATAGAAACAAAAAGTGAACTACATGGCAAGAGATATAAAATGTCTAAGAGTGGTTATTGGTTAAGATTAGTAGGAAAGTAGTTCACTGTGGTGAGAAAAAAAAAAAAAAAAAAACACGTGGTTTTTCTAAGTATCTGTCTCCTCTTCCTGAGAGTGATCCCCATGAGCACAACAGAGAAGTTTTGAACACAATAGCATAGGCTGATACAAATAGAAACCTTGGTTGAAATTGATTTATTTCTGCTACAGGATTTTTTTAGACAAGACCTCCAAGTAAAACATGCATTGTGTGTGTTTGGAAAGACAGGGGAAAGACCTTATAAATATAAAACAAAGTGTTAAGTGTGATTGGTAGATACATTGACTTCAAAATATCATGATTTCTGGTGTCTGCTTCTTCTGCTCTTTTCTCTAAAACAGCAGATTTCACTCTGAAATCATTCACATTTATAGATACCTTTCTAATCAGATTCAGCCTCTCAACCAATATATATTGAGAACCTTTGTATATCAAGCATGGTGCTAGAAGGTTGAGATATATAGAAATTAAAGACTGAACTCTTGCTTTCAAAGAGTTGTGGATATTCCTTCTTTTCTACCTATATTCTCATAATTTTATAGAAGTGAACTATAGAGAATGTACTACTAGGTTCTGATTTAATATCTACCTGAGTTTATACACTAGACAAGACAGTCTAAGGAGGAGACAGAAAATAACCATGTCAACAAATATAATTTATGATTACTGCTATGAAGAGAATACACAAATGCTGTCAGAGAGAATAAAAAAATGTCCCACTTTCTGACGGGGAATTTAAGAAATCCTCTTTGAAGAAGTAACCTAAGAGCTGAGATAGAAAGATGAGATGGAGACAATCATGAAACAATCAAAAGAAGTTCAGACAAAGGAAATGAAAGATTTGATATGAGAAGTAAGAGAAAAAGGAGGAGGGGGATTTGGTGACTTAATATAGATTAAAAAAGAAAAAAAAAAGAAAATTAACTTATCACTTGCAGATTCAAGATCAGGTTTTTGAATGTTATTCCTTTGATTTCTGTTACTTTATCCTGTTTTCGTGACAGTAGGATGAGTTTTACGTGGCCTGAAAAGCCATGAGGAAGTGAAAAGAAAAATTTCTTCCCAATTTTCAGTGGGTCCAAAAGACAAATTCTATTTCTAGAGAGCTAGTAACTCTCCATAGAATAATGCGTCAGAACAAAAATCTTAGAATAAATATTCTATATTTGCAAAATGATGTTATTTTCCAGAAGTAAACCGAAACACTGGGGATGGTAGATTTGTTACAAAAAGCATTTTGAAACATCAATCATAAGGTTTTATTGTAAATGTTTGTCATGACAGTATCTCCACTTACGGTTTCAGAAAAGTCATTGCTGAGATCAATAGCAATGGGAAAATGACATAATTTTTGTTTCAAGTCAAAAATTGCAGAAATAAATCTTCACTAATGATTACTTCCTTATTTTAATGAGGTATTTCTCAGTATTGTCACTCTAAGGTGCAGACACCTCATTGCTGGCAAGTTTATATGATTTTCAAATCTTAACAATATAGAGGAAAGACATTGTGAAGCCCTGTTTCATTCAATTTCATTATTTATATGAAGGATTAAATTTAGGTCATGAGGGAATCACTAACAACATGACTGAAACTTTGCGGTTGTCTGCTAGGTGGTCAGAAGAACCCAGAGTACAGACACACGCACAAACACGAAAGCCACATTCTCATTGAGCGTGGGCACCGAAAGGGTGGGAAGGTAGCAGTTCAACGTTCCTGTTTCATGCTCACACTGGAGGTGCCCCTGCCTAGAATATTATTCTAGTGTTCGTCAATGAACATTGGAATGTCCCCAAACTTCTCCACAATACTACCTGTGCCTCTCCACTGGGGACCAGAAAGGAGTGCTGTCCAGGAATTGCAAACCTCTGTTCACTTTGTCAGGTTCACTCTTTCTCTGATATCTAATTCTTTATATGCTTACTTCTTTATAAGTGAGGTGTATGTAACAGTGACATTGCTGGGAAATGACATTTTTGAAATGCAGAGTTTCAAACTCCACTCCTAGACCTTCTGAATCAGAATCTGCATTTCAACAAGCTTTATATGTACGTTGGGATTTGGAGTTCTCCTCTATATTGAAACAGGCACATGTTTCTTTTATTTTAGCAAAGCCATCATCAAACCTTTTTCTTGTTTCTTGATTATAATTATATTTTTCCTTCATTTATTCCCAGATTTCTGCATGCTGCTTCATAGATTGTAGTTGTTTTGCTTTCCCTGTTCTCCTCCTGCCATCTACCATGTAGCATTATCTTGCCTTATCTCACCTATTATCCACCTTTTCTTTCTTCTTAGAAGAAAGCTGGCTCCTGTGGGCTCTGGTGTTTCCATGTGTCTCTGAGAATTCCCTCTTGGTGCAGCATGGAGCCAGAGGTGAACAGAGAAGCAACTGTGGCTTTGTGCATGCAGGCTTGCCTACTCGAAATGCCCTCCCTTCTTCATTCTTCCCTGCTAATTATGTTCATCTTGTAGTTCTTTGGGGGGGCGGGGGGGTAGGTGGATTGAAACATTAAGAACATTTCAGCTGACATTCCCTTGCTGAGCAGGTGGGGTTGCTTCCTCCTCTATGTTCCACTCCCCTTGCTTGAGTTTACACTCCAATAGCCCTGTTAGGGTACTGAAATTCTCTGAAAGACAAAAACCATGTTTATCATCTTGTTTTTCTAGAAATTCTATATGCTATATATTCAATGAATATGTATTTAAATGGATGAAGGGAAATTCTTTTGAAAATTTCTCATCTGTTTTAATTCTCATGCTACTCTAGTCTCATTATTTTCAAAAACTCACTGATTTCCTAATTTGTCCTGATTGGATCATCTTTCTTTTTCCCCATTTCCCTCTGGTATTAAGGATTTTATAAGGTATGAGAAGACTTACAGTTTTGTTCAAATTCAAAGAATTTTCAGAATTTCAACAACCATTTCTATTTAATGATTTAAAAATGTTTATTCTCAAAAGGTGTTAGCGTTTAAAAAATTCTTTATTCATACTAATTTTTTAAACTTTCAGTTCCTTATTTTATTCCTTGCCCAGAATATCTTAAATGTTATTGAGAGATGAAAGACGCGGAGGTAGTAGGCATAAAAATGAATCAGTGTGTGTTTTCAAGAAAATCCTGCTATCTACATGAGTGACATTGTCAAATAACTTTGAGTCAGACATGTTAAGTGCTTTATAAATATTGATTGTTTCACCTTTTCAAGATTCTTATGAGGTAGGTATTGTTATTATTTCTGCTTTACAAATGGATAAGTGAACCTGAGAGAGATTGGGAGTTTGCTTTCTGCTCTCTCCCAGTCATAATCGGGTCTGTATTCTAACTTGCATCTCTGACTCAGCATGTAGCCAGTAAGCTAGAGGACACATAGAAAGTGTCTTCAATATAATGTACTTTACAAAAGTTTTTCGATTTATCATTCTATACTTATCTTTCAAGAAAACTAGAAGTGAAGTAGGTCTTAAAATCCTGCAGTCATCTAGTAATTAGGAATTGTAACTGACATTTCAAAATCTTGTTTTGCTTCATAAATAAGTGAATATTTATTTTTAAAACTATCTTTCTGAATCAGTTCCACTATTATTTTTGGTTTCTTGCATATATGCAATAACTTTTTACTGCAAAAAGGATAAATCTAGAATTCAGACAGTGATTTGGTAAAATGTTTCCTATCTAGTATAGGGGGGTCAAAATTTGGAATCCACTAAGACAGCTAAAAGGGGTACATTTTGTACATAATATAATGCTATTATTGGGCTTGCAGTACACCAAATGCCTTCTTCAGACATGTTTTTGGATGAAATAGGCTTCCTCTGGGGAGGTATTCTAAAATGTGTCAGCAATCAGATTTCTTCACTGATTAAATTCTTAGTAATGAAATCAATTTCATTTTCCCTGCAGGCAGAACAGAGGCGTAGGTGGGGGCACCACAAGAGATATTCTGGGGGAGAAAGACACAGAAAATCAGGGGATACCTGATAGTTAATTACACACATGAAACTCACTCACAAGCTTTCCACTCTCTTTCAGAAAGAGATGAACAGTCAATTGTGACTTTAATAGCAAGTCAGTTCACAGCCACTCCAGAACTTTTGATTTATTAAGAAATAGCTTGGATCAATTATTTTTCCTTTGTTAATTTGGGAATGAACAGTAGTTGATCTCTGAAGTGGTGAACTTTTAGACTATAACTTAGAGGGTGTATCTGTACAGCAATGGATTTTAGGGTGGTTGTGGTTCTGTGTTGCAGGCCTGGTTCTGTGTTGCAGGCAGAGGAGTTTGCTACAGTGACAGTGTATTTTTGAAATATAGAATGGTACAAGTTATGCTCATCTCTAATTTTAGTTCACATTTTCTTTATTAGAAGAGGTGCATATGGATATTGAGGTCTATTTGAAGGATATGTGTAGTAAATTTAGGAAAGCTGTGATTCTGTAATTAGCCTGCTTGAGATAAGAAACTGACCCCATGATTTACTAACTATGTGATCTTGGATAAGCTACTTAGTTTCTTCACCTGTAAAATGAAGATTTTAAAATTTCCTTATCAGGAAGATCACACCAAAATATTCATAAAAATAAAGTGCTTCATATGGTACAGGACACATCGTGACATTCAGTACATGTTAGTTCTTTGTGATCATCCTTCTGAGGAAGATAGAAATAAACTGACTTTGCTGTAGGTCACATTTTATAATAGTGAAGATGGTGATGATGCTATTCCTCACACAGGAACCAGTTATTACAATTAACCTTGCAGTGCACTATGGCAGAAAGAGAAGTGTGCTTCTTCTAGTTTATGCATCTCTGTCACCTGACTTTTACTTGGCCTGATTTCTCTTCTTATATAGTCATCAAAGCTACCATAGTCATCACCTCATTTCTGGGAAATCAGTTTTTGTCTGCTTCCTCTATGATGAGATAAAAGCTCGATTTATAGGAACCATCAACAGTAACCTAGGTCTAGTACCTAGGTCCTATCTGAATGGATCCAGGGATGCTCAGTTTTGTCCAGTGACTGTCCAAAGGAACTGATAGCCCTTTGGAGGTACAATATTAAATGCTCTGTAGGTAACTGTTGATTAATAAAAGAGAGAAGTAAAGAGTAAAATAAAATACTGCCCACCTTCCTTTGTCAATAGCCTGGTCTGAAAGACAGTGGCCTCATGTATTCAGTTTAGTAAAAAATCACTTTGTATTTGCTTCACTCCTTTCCTACAGGGAACTTTCTGCTTTGCTATTAGTTCCTTGAATTAGCTCTGCCTCAGATACTGTTCCCTAGGAATTTAGGGATCAGCAACAGGAAATACCATTTTCCCACAATAATCTGATAATTTTGTTAATAAATATAAATATTTTAAAAGCAACTTTAATTTTTTCCCACTTTTACTAAAATAGTTTATGACCAGATGACAAGGTAGACTATAGGTATAAAAATTCACAGAGGAGAAATTCAAACAATGTTAGTATACTTGAAATTATGCTAATTGGGTATATACTAATTATACTAATTGGGTATATACTAATTGGGTATATACTAATTGGGTAAATATACTAATTGGATATATACTAATTATACTAATTGGGTAAGTATATTAAAAGATGGCTTGGTTGAAATTTTTTTCAATCATATTTATTCCCCCCCACCCCGAAAATCTCTCTTATTAAAGTAGTTTGGTAAAAAGTATTCTATTGTCATGGCAATGTGGAAGATGGATACTTGTACTCCTAAATAAGGAAGCAGGGAAAATCTTTGAGTATGAATGAGTTTATGAAGGATGAGTAGAGATGATCTAGGGAGGTAGAAAAAAAAAAACAATGTGAATGAAAGCAACATATGTGAAGAAATGTGCCAACTGGCATTCAAGTTTGGCACCCCAGGACTGAAGTGCAAGATGTGTGGAGGGACACACAGACTAGCTAGAAGTACATGCATGATTTAGATTGAGAAGGACCCTAATGTCATACTGAGAAGGAATTTGGGCATTGTACTCTAGGTGGACGTGTCAAAGATTTTGAGTAGGGATGTGATCAAATCAGAGTGTATAAGATACTGGAAGCACGTGACCTGTATACATAGGTGGCTACTTGTAACTGTCCAGATGTGGTAACCAAGGATGAGAAAGGACTGGAAAATAAGGATCAATACAAAGAGGTTTGGGAGATGGATTCAAGAAAATTTAGAAAATGTTGCATGTGGAATAAGTAAAGATCAGGAATGATATTCAGATGGTAACCTCAAAGCAGACTGAATAATTATATATTTAAAAGATGGAGAGCAAATGAAAGGATGTAATTTCGGGGGGGGGGCTGGTGGAAGCTAGTTTTCTAGCAATATACTTAAGTTTTCCAGTAAAAATCTAGGCAAAATTTCCTCGAAATAGTTGGAAATACATTCAGACCTAAAAATTGGTGTTATCCCACTGTGAAAGTGACTACTGACATTCACTCTTTATGGATTCCAAGGCATTTTATAGTAATTTTATTTGTAAATATCAACTGATCATGTAATAAGAGCCTCTATCTCCTCTTACTGAAAATAAACTATCCAACCAAATGCATTAAATTACATTGGAAAGCCCTAAAACATTTGAGTAAAGATGATGAATTATGTGAAGACTGACAATAGAGAATGTCAACCTGTTTGAAAAATAAATGCATTAGTTCTCTCTCACCTGTGTTCTTTACATAACCAGAGTACAACACAACCTTCAGAAAAACAGCAACTTAATATTTCTTTGAGATTTTTGGGTCCTTCCTGAAAACTCAAGTTTAGGGCCATTAAGAGTTATTTATAAATGTAAAAGACATTCACAGTCAGGTGATGAATGAAGGCAAAATAGCTCCAAGAGGAGTTAGCAGAGTAAAATGATTTATAAGGAAGGGAGCAAAATCACATATATTTACATTTCTTCAATGTATTCCAACTTTTGTAAACAACAATGACTTTAAGACATTATCATCACATACCATTGTGGGTCATGTGAGGGATGAGCCAGGTTTTGACCCACACAGTGCTGAACCAGAACCACAGCCTTCAACCATTATATTGTTCTGCCTGTCCTTATTCTATAGGTACAACCAGTGTTCCTTACATTGACACAGCAACTTACGTGTTTTGATGCATTATTTCATATTGACATAAAAAGACCTATATGTTATAAAAGACAAGTGTTACTGAGGAAATTAAGACACAGAAGGTTTGTATTCTTCAAGATTACACAGCTATTTCAGAACTTCTCTGTAAAGTAAACTAACTGTGAGGTTACTATATCAAGACTAGCAAGTACTTACTTCTAAGTAGAGAAAAATGAAAAGTGCAGGGTGGGGGCCAGGGGTGGTGTGAAGAGGGGTGTATCTGCAGAATGGTGAAACCAGAATGTAATGTAGGAAGCATCAGTTTCACTTCCTAGATAAGGTTTTATCACCAGCAGTTTCCTTAGAGTTTTTTCCTTGGAAGAGAGAGCAACAAATGTTAGACTTCTCCACTGAACCATGAGTATAAATGTACTCCATGTACCATGAGTATAAATGTACTCTGTGAAGCTGAATTGGAAGAGAAAGTGCTGCAAATCATAAGATTTAGTGGGCAGCACCTTTGTCTCTGACTGACTTGTATAATCTGCTTCAGGCACCCTGAGAAAATGGGTGAAATTTCCTTTATGGTTCCAAGTTTTCTGAGACACTGTATAAAGACAAAAGGGCATGACCATCTTTCTTCATAAAATGACCTTAAGTACCATAGTATTTTTAATGTTATTATGGTTTAGTTGTGGACAAACTCTTAAAGATGAGGTTTCACCTATTTATTCAATGGATAGTTTATTTTCAGTAAGATGTAGCATTAAGAGAATGGATTCTAGAGCTAGACTAGGTTGAAATTCTGCCTTTACTATATGTGAAATTGATTAATTCTATTAACCCCTTATTTAAAAAATTGTGGCTAACAATAATATCTAGATCACAGTTATAAAGAAGTGATGTCCAACCATTGGGTGCTATATTTGTGTTAAGTATATACTATAAAGCCTACTACATGCTGGACTCACTTCCTAGGATTAGGAGTAAAGCCATAATTAAGGTAAACAATACCCCTGACTTCACATGACCTGAATCCAATCCTTCTAGGAAGAAAAAGATAATAAGCAAGAATTCTATTTAGTATAAATTATGATTTCAAGCTATTATCCATATCAGCCAAGGGCTTAAATCACCTAGAGTTTTAATGATCCAAATTATCTGCTTGTGAGTCAGTTTTTTGAAATGTGAATGCAGCTACTGAAACAACATTCAAATTGTTGTTAGATTGTTAGAAAACTCAGGAGTCTCTTTAACATTGGGGACCAAGAGATTACATTGTAAATGGAAGCTGCTGCATACTAATGTTTTGTTAGCTTTCTTGGATTTACATAAGGAGTGTTTCCTTTCAAGGGCTATCTGAGTGTCTTGAAATTAGTGCCCACTTGGGATAAGAAAGATGGAGGGCAATGACAGAGATGACCATTTTTCCAGGGAATGTCATCCATTTACTAGTCAGGGAGACCTGCATTTTCATCATTTTCATTCTTCTGGAATAATCTGATTACAGAATTTGCATAGTTGTTTCTTTTTTTTTTTTACATTTAGTCATAGCTTTTAGTTTTTAACTGTTAAAAACTAACGTGACAGTGTATTTGTAAAGTGATCTGTCAGTTCCCCAGTCTTATACCCATGACTCTCCCCTCAAAAAAAAAAAAAAAAAAAAAAAAAAAAAAAAAAAAGAGACTATGTGTGTAAATACTCTTAGTAAATCACTTTCAACTTTCTGATCCCCATATTCTAGATGCTGAAAAGTTTGCCAGGACATGGCCAATAGGGCAGATCAATATCAGCAGCATGAATGCAAAAGAAAACTGTGTGGTGACACCACAAACTGTTTTCATAAGGCCATTAAATTGCCTAGAAAATTTTTTATATCTATGTGGTATACCTTTTGGAAATGCAAACAAATGTATCCAAGTGAATCTGAGAACTCTTTCATATTTCAGGACTTTTACTTTCAACTACCCATCAGTGAATATAAAAGGGGCTTTTCTCTGCTTAATTTCTTCTTTGGAATCCCAAAGCATTTCCCTAAGGTGTTTTTGATCCTCAAATATGTTTTTGGAAATCACATTTTCCCTTTTACTAAATAGTTCCTTATACAAAATATTTTTATGAAAACACATTACAGTGATTTCTGGTGTGTTGGAAAGTTGATAATTCTAGAAAGAAAATTATAATAAATATCATCATGGTAAGGTAGAAAGAATGAATCAAGAGCCTAGAGACACACTGTCTAACCTGGTTCATCCACTAAAAAGATTCCCTCAAATCCTTTGAGTATCAGTTGGTTAAAGTGTCTGATACAATGTTTATGTTGTGTGATAACCTTATATAAATATATAAAACAAAAGTACTTTAAATTTTAAAAATTAGAAGTAACTTTTTAATAATAAGAACCAGTTTTGAGACAACCTAGTGTCTTTCTAGTAACTTTCATGGTACCTATGAGCAACTCAAGCATTATTAACATGCTGTTCAGTAGGGCCTTTCCTAGGCAATTAATAAAGTACTATTCTTCTGCAAAGATGAATGGACTGGAGCAAATCTATCTTATACATTTATATCATATCAATATAAATAAAAGTTTAGTATATTTTATTGCCTGGAGAAAATAATGTGAATAATAGTCCCCTGGTTTGGTCTCAAACATATTTGATACTTTGCCTTTCTTATGAAAGGTAAATTTCTTTAGTCATGGCACTATAAAAAGCCTGATTGAATACACATGAACTTATGCGTAGATTTGAATCTTAAAACCAAAAAAAATTTTTGTGCTTAGTCCATTACTGAGAAATTGATTAGTCAATTTCAAAAGCAAATTATATCCTTTATTTAAGATGCATATGTTTATTGTACCTTACAAACTTAAAAGAATTAATGTTGCCCAAATTTTAATTAATAAATTGTCTTCTTACTCCTTTGAATAACTACCTCAAATTATCAACTTGGAATTTAGGGTGACACAATCACAAATCACATATACTTGGGGCTAGTTAATTTCATTTCCCAGAAATCAGTGAAATCTGTAAGCCTGTATTTACTTAATATGGTATCCATGACTTTAAACTCTGGTTTTGAAAATTTATAAATTTCTTCTGGAATTAATAGGGGAGAATCACCATGACAGTGTTCCAGTTAATTGTTGGTTTTCATTTTCTTTTAACAACTGCTATCTGGATATGTGTCCATTCTCTATCCTAAGTACATGAAGAAGAATGCCTATGAAATATTACTGGAAACAATGAATAACTGTGCCTCTTGTTAGTGAGGTTACTCTAAAATTTTCATAAGCATTAACATTTTATAAAAAGCCTCATTAATTCCTAAAAAATAAATTTACTAATGAAAGGGTCCCACACCCTCCTTATTTGTTTGAAAAACCTTAAACAAAGATAAAAATTTAGCTTGTGCTAAAATCTAGAATGTGAATAGAATAATCAATCGTTCATTCAAATGGTGTTTGAAGAATATCTACTATGTCCCAGACACTATTCTAAAAGTTGTAAAATTGGTGAAGAAACATAGACATAAACCTTGATCTCGTGTAGCTTACTTGAACAACAAGCATGAATTTTTTCATAAAAATTATCATGGAACTAACAATCTTATATAGATGCTGTAAGGAAGGCTTTCCTATAGATGGGCATTATCTGAAGGGGAAGAGGAAAAGAAGATATTCCAGTTAGAGGGACTGTGCAAAAACTCATTACTAGAAGAAAACATGGAAAATTCACAAACTGAAAGAAGTCTACTCTGGAACAGTGTAAATCATTACAAATCACATATTATGAAAGAGGACAGGTGAGATGGGACTTCAGAGATCATGGAAGGCCTTATGGCCAAGTAGAGATTTTCAGTTTTGCTGTGAGAGCAAAGAATATCTATTTAAGAATTTTGACATGAAGTCATTTTGGAGAAACCATTTCATTTCCCATGTAATGAATGGACTAAAAAATCACCCAAAGAAGCTAAAGAAAGACCATATCTGTTATGTTTCAGACAAAGGGTATGGGTAGTTTGGAGAGGGTTGCAACAATGAACATAGAAACATAGTACCAAATGAGACTTTCACAAGGAAAACTTGACAAGATTTCCTGAAGGATTAGAAGCGGGTCTGATTATTACCCGTTAACTCATGGGTCATGAGAGAAGCAGGGGGATCATTCCATAATCTTTCAAAAACAAATGGCATATGGTGCCTCTCTTTAAGGTAGGAAACATACACAAAGAAACCATTTGGGAGAAAATTTATGAGTCCAGTTTTGGATTGAGATGCACAGGTAGAAATGAAGATGGAGAACTGGAAAATTGAATCTGGGTCTCAGAGGAGGTGTCTGATAAAAACTTTAAGTAATTTGAACATAGGAAATAATAGAAGATGAGATTATAAAGAGGAAGGTTAGTTTCTAGGACAAGATCAGTAGAGGAAAATGAACCTGGAAATTATGGTCTCAAAGCCCAGAAAAAAATCCCAATGCCTCTCAGAACCTAATCTATGTTAAAACAGCCATGACTATACAATGGAGAAAAGGGCTTCTCTTTACTGAGTAGTGCTGGAACAAACAGTAAAGTGGGATCACTCTCTAACTTCAAGTGGAAAGTAAAGTCTAATGAATTAATGATTTTATAAGACCTGCAAGAATAAGATATATGAAAGAAAACACTAATGATATATTTCATTTCATCAACAAGAAAGATGTTTTAGAAGACTTGACTCCCATGGCAAGGGAAATAAAAACAAGAATGAATTTTGATTATTTATCTCAAGTTAAAAAGTTTTTCTATAGTGAAAAAATATAAAAAAAGATTAAAAAGACATCCTACTGAATTGGGAGAAACTATTCACACTATATTACCAACAAGAGTTGGTAATAGACTACCAAGATATAGAAAAACATGCACAACTCACAAGGAAAAAAACCCCAATTAATAAACGGGAAGCAGATATAAACAATTCACTGAAGATACCCAAAAAGCCAAAAGCTACATACAGAAGAAAATGTCCATGATTACTTCTGATAAGAGAGATTGGATTAAAACCACAATGAAATATCATCGCACACCCATGAGAATGACATATATGAAAAGATCCCAGTAAGAGTTTGCAAGGACATGAAGAAAGAGAAACCCCCTATTACACTGTTGATAGGAATGTAAACTGGTGCAACCATTATGGAAAGGGATTTGGATTTACCTTAAAAAAGGGAAAACAAACAAATAGACAAGAAAAATCTAAAACTTACTTTCAGCAGAATTGAAGTACAGAGCTGAGAGGGGGAGGATGGGAACTGGGGGGTTGAGGGGCACAAAATATTACGATGATGGTTTATAGGTAAGGTAGTGGGAGAATCCCAGGGTAGATAACGATATTAAAAAAGTGTGCCTATAAAATATTTAAAAAAATTGAAAAACAACAAAACAAAGAAATAAATTAAAAAAAAAAAAAGGAAATGCTCTTGGTTCCAGCATTTCCACTCTTGGGCATCTCTCCAAAGGACATGAAACCATTAATGCTAAAATCCCTATGCTCTGTAATTTCATTACAGCATTATTTATAATAGCTAAGACACGAATGCAGATTTAGTGCCCATCAATATTATGTTGAAGCAAGAAGAAATGATATATCCACACTATAGAATACTGTTTAATCGTAAAGATGAAATGCAGCCATACACAGACAAAATGGAGGAAGTTTGAGGGAATTATTTGTAATAAAACAAGTCAGAATGGCAAAAATTTGCATAATGGACATTTACATAATGGACTATTTGACAAAATAAAGTGCTTATTAAAAAAACTAGCATGCATTAAAAGTAGAGTAAGGGCTTTGAGGGTAAGAAGAAAGGGGAAGGAGGCACATCTGAAAATAAAATGGAGGGAGAAGGGAGAAAGGGAAAAAATTTAAAAGAGAATGTGGTCTCTAATGTCAAGGTAGACTAAATTCCGATGAGGGATTAGTTAAATTCACTGTGGGAACTGCACCCAATTTACCCTAAATTTTCCAGTTGTCTATCTCCAGTACTTGGTACCATCTGCTTCCAGGCTCTCTGTGGGTGGGTGTGGTCATATGGAAAGACTGTTTTGGCTCAAGAGCTATGAGCCAAAAAAGATGTGTGGATTCTGAACATGGCCTATAAGTGTATGAAGTTCACCACTGCTTTCCCTCAATCCCAGCTTTCAAACCAGAAGTTATCTCATCCCTGAGTGATTAAGATAAGTAAAGGTGGTCTAATCCTCAATGGATAGAGTGAGTAATAAAAATCCCTTTTTATGGTAAGAATCTAAGGTAAGCAAATTTTGAATATCAAGTATTCAAGATACTTGGTATTCAAAATAATTTCTTAAATTGTATTCATGAGAATGAAATAGTATTTATAAGAATACCTTGAAAATGAAAAATGGACTGTTGGTCCCAGCAATCCTAAACTTGAAATGAAACCATCCATGCCCAAAACTCTAGGCTCTATAGCTTTACTGCAGCATTACTTGTAATAAAAGAGAATTATTTTCTGGAGCAGAAGTGAATGAATACTAAATATTCTACAACAAATAAACAAAAAACAATGATTAAACCTTTATTATATTGAGTTTACTTCTTTCTGTTTGGTCACAATCCTATTTGTAGGAAGAGAAAGCCCAAACTTCATCCTCTCCAGAATGAGACTTGGGTACGTGTAAACCACTTCTAGGCACATTTTTAATAATCTTTGTATTTGGGCTACATTAGTTAGGCACTTGTTGCATGGAATACAATAATGAAGGTGTTTTGAAAGAATTTTAGATGACACTGGGGAACACAAGAAGTCATTAACATTTGTAAAGTGAGGAAGAACCCAACCACAACTGTAGCTACATCCACTGGAATGTAGGCTCTGTGTAGACATGGATTTGTATCTCTTTTCTCTGATGAAATATTCATAGCCATTGGACAGTCCCTGGCACAGTGGGCATTCAGGAAGTATTGGTTGAGTGCAACAATGACTAACAGTTCACCTTGTCTTGTCCATATATATGACTATCTAATACTTCCAAGCTCACCACCTATCTTCTTGCTCTTCTCTATCCACATAATCTCTGCATATTACACAAGCTTTTGACTAGTTTGTGATTTCTTATTTTCTTTCTTGTCAAGGTGTTTATCTTAATTTTGCAGCACTCAAGAACTTTTAATTCTATTTGAAGTTTTTTGTGTTCATGTTATGCAAGACTTTGTGATTGGTTAAGTTACTACACAATTAAAACAATTGTACCATGTATAGTTCTCACTCCAGAATACCTCATGAGACTACGATTTAGCTTCTTCTATAATTTTCAAATTTGCCCACAGAAAGGAAAAAAATTTATATTTGACCTAATATTTACACACACACACACACACACACACGCACACACACACACACACAGAAACACTTAGTGAAACATAACTGATTAGTTCAATGCACTTTAATCTATTCTGTCCCAGACATTGCTAAAATAACCTAGTTTATTTTATTCTATTTATTCCAATTTATCTATCTTGTTCTATCCCATTTTGATTTATTCTATTTCACTTAAAAATATTGATGAATTAATTCATGACTTGCTAACAGGTCAGGCATACTGTTTGAAAAACCCACGTCTGGATTGCATATGGTGAAATATGATTTGAATATTAATTTTCAATTCAGTCATTCGGTCTGTGATCAAATCATCTGTGGTCATATAACTTTTCTTATAAAAAGTTATATCCTCATTTCTTATAAAAATTATATCTGTGGCTAGTTTCTTTCATGGCAAAAGAGAGGCACTCCTCTTTCATTTTGGTGTGAGGCACTTGATATGATCTCCCAGACATAGACAGAATTCCTCCTTATTCTACCTTTTTTTGTAAACTAACTTCTACTGAAATGTGATTGATAGAGCCTTGCAATGACAGTCCCTCTGAGATGTGTTGCCATTTTAATATCATCTTATTTAATTAATTTGACCACTTTTGAAAGCAAACCACTTTTAGAACTGAATGATTTCTCATGAAAAAGTGGGTAACGTGATGTTTGGAGACATGTGCTATTTGGAGAACCAGGGTCTTTCTTTATGCCTCTTAGTCATAAATTTTCTGCTAGCACTGGTCATTTGTGCAAATAAAAATATTTTCTTTCCACCTCAATGGAACCTTGTCCATGACTCAACTTTCCCCTACATTATGCTATATAAAGAATTTCCTCAGGCTATAACCACAGTGATATCAATGATATCCAGGATAGTGGCCCCTCTAAGATGTGCATACTCTAATCCTTGGAATCTATGAATATATTATTTGACATGGCAGAAAGCTTTGCAAGGGTGATGAAGGGTCTGTATTTTGATATGGAAGGATTATCCAATGTTACCCAGATGTTAGAAATGTAATCAATGAGTCCTTTCTAGATAAGTTATCCTAGCTATTGTCAATGAAAGAGAGTGGGTGATAGGGGAAATGAGAAAGAAGTGATAATAAAAGAAGGGGCAGAAAGGTGTGAGCTGAAAGAAATTTACCTGCTGTTGCTGGTTTTGAAGATGGAGGAAGGGAATCTGAGTCAAGGGATGTTAGAGACCACTGGAAGTTGAAAAAGGCAAAGATAAGGAATCGCCCTTAGGGCCTCTAGAAAGGAATGGTTTTACTGTCACCTTGGTTTTAAACTTGGAATTAGAATTTAAGAATACACATTTGTGTGGTTTAAGCTGCTGTATTTGTGTGACTGTTTATTGTGCAATTGAAAAAAATATGTATGTGTGTGTATACACATACATGTGTATATATATATATATAAATAATATATAAGTAGTCTGTCTCATAGAGATCCTAGATGGGAATCTTTATATAGTAGTGGATGGACAAGAGGAGCAAGGTGCTCCTATACCAGAGAATTGCACCTAATAGATAAGCTTATCTGTGTCTCTATGGATCATTTTCTTAATTCTCATGTAGGCAATAGAACTCACTGCAGTTTAGTACTTATTAGAACATACAAGATAAGAGGCAGTATTCCAAGGATATAAAATATATTGTTTCTTTTCTATGAAGCTGTAATAAGAGAAAAAGTAAATTACCCCTGAAAAATTCCAATAATAGTTTCAACATAACATTGTATGAATGGGTATAAAAATTGAAACTATTTTATAACTTCTTGTGCAAAGTTTTAAAATGTTCAAGTATCTATTGAGTGTACCTTCTAAGCTCTTCTGACAGAAGTATTAACAAATTTAGAGAATGTGCTTTCTAGAATGGAACTAGAAATTGATATGCTACATTTAAAAAAAAATCCAATAATCTGGTATACCAAAGATACAAAATAAACTTTTCTTTTCTCCTAAAGTGGGATGAGATCATCTGTGTGATCGTACAACACACACATAAACACATTTGTTAATGGAATAAATAAAAACATGATTCTGATCAAGAGACATAAAATTCTACATACCCTTAATGACTTATAGACAAAAATTCACTTTCTAAATTTTCTGTATAGTTATTTATAATTCAGAGAAGTTGATGTAAAGGCAGATGAATATTTTTTGAAAGATCAATCTTAATGTGAATGTAGCACTAATACCTATAAAAACACAGAGGAATCACCAAATAGATAATTCTTTAGTTTGTGGTTATGAGGCAAATAATCCATAAGATTCCAAGAAGAATTGCACAAAGGGGTCTCTGTTGGTCATTAGCAGTAGTAACTTCCAGACATATTAGGATGATGCAAAGGAGTGGCACCTATTTATTTCCTTGTATATAATTTGTTAACTAACAAATAAAACAGGAGTGAACTTCTAAACTACAGTTTGGTGGGTATCAATTAAGAATGATTCAATTGAGGATTTTGGTTGCCTGTATATGTAACCAAAAAGATGCATGAAGGAAAACATGAAATTATAAGAACTTGACTCACTTCCTTAATCTAGAACAATAAACTCAATCTGACCTGTATTAACTTTGGTCATAACATTTTAGTATGATTGATTTGTGTTATCCACTAAAATTAACTGGTAAATGGAATGGTCACAAGCAGACCAAGGGTTTGAGAAACAATATATACTGAAAGAGGACAGAGGGAAAAACTCCAGGGGGAACTTTCTTCTAGCTTACAAATGTGGCCTTTCTCTCTCCAAGATAGCCTCATACTGAGAAAAATCTTAGCTTATGGGGAATATAGCAGTTTTCTGTCACTCTATGGTATATTTGTACCACAAGGACCAAATTTGAATGACATTTAATATAGGTCATTGAAGGATACCAAGAAAGTCCCCTTTGGATTATTAACTAACACTCTGGGTATATTCAAACCATATTTGTGAGTGTTTGATTTCCCCCTCTATGTGTTGGGAATATCTAGCCCTTTCCCCTACTACATTAGAGGGAGAGGAGAGTAAAGCTTAAATTCCAAACCAACTGCAGCATTACGGGAAAAAAAAATTATTTCTGCATTAATAAATAACTGACAGTTCCGTGTGGTCAGAGAAATTTTAAGTTACAAGGAAGTTTAAGCAAGCCTTCCTCATTTTACTGGTCAGTTCAGCTTAGGTCAACAAGTACATACCATGGTTAGGTATTATGGTGCTTTTGGATATTTAGCGATAACTGGGATCCCACCCTTGATCCAATTGAATCTAAATATAACAGGGAGTGAGGTCTGTGACAGTGATGTAAAAACTGTATTTGATGCATGTTTTAGACAGAGATTTAGCTCCCATAATAGCTCTAAATTGTAAAACAGCAGAGCAAAATCTAGGCCCACAATTGGGGGAGGGCCAGAGAATCAGGCATATATCCTGTGAAGTCAGAGCTACAACCAAAATAATGCCACTGGATAAATGTTTTGTTTTCACTAATCCCTAAAAACCAGTTTGCAAGACCAAACTCAGAGTACTGGACACTGTTCTCCAAGGTGGCCACATCCACATCCAGAGCACAACATTTTATATTATGCCTCCACTCATAAAGTGAGTGGATTCCCCTCTATGTTTCTTTGTGTCAGCAGTTCTTTATCTGAAGTTCCAGATATATGTTTCTGAATAGTCATTTCACAAGCTTTCTCACCCTTGCCTACCAGGCTGGCCAGAACAGGGAGTCACTGCCTTTTATTTTCCATGTTGATTCCCATCACTGAACTCAGACTGCTTAAAACAGATTTTAAAGTTATTTAGTATATTACAGGCTCTTTTCATTTAAACATTTTATGAAGTGACTCCTTTTTTCTTCTCAGTCTTAAAGATTCTCTTCCTCCTCTATTTTCCCTGGTTTATTTTCAAGATGGTACCTCAGTTTAGGAAAACAGATATGTGTATGGGGAAGGAGACCTGAATCTGCTGTGATGCTTTTGCTTCCAGAATAGTCACCTGCTGGGGAGAGTCTGACTCTGATTTTTGACCAGGGGGTCTTTAGGAACATTATAAAAATATAATGCCCACCGACGGATAATTGTTAGTGTTTTTTTCTCATGAAGACATAGTGTTGCCTCTTTGTATTAAACCCCACCCTCTGCAGTTCAACTGAACTTCTTGGTTTAATCAGTATCTTCATATTCCCTCACTGAAAGATGTAGATGTAGTTAGACCCTGAAGCTCTCCCACCTGGGCACAAGATATCATGATGTTGGCTCTGTGATGAACAAGGAGGCCCTGTTCCACACACATTAATTTTTTTCAGTACCTACCAGTAAATTTCTCCTGAAGATTCCTAGAGTTTCACTCCACCTCTGACTTTCTTCTTCTACCCGATAGTAGAAGGGACTGGATTTTTATACCCTTTTTTGTTAAGAAATAACATGTTCATATTCTACTTATTTTTTACATACACCATATCTCATGGTTGTGATTGGTCATGGTGTCAGAGAAGAAATAAAAACATCTTGAATTGGTTGGGACAAAAGGGCAACCCTTCAGACTTCCTTCATAAATCAGTATAAGAAACCCATAAGGGGCCAAGAATGGGGTGTAAAGGTCAGAAAAGAGTTTCTTAGGAAAAACACCCTGAGTTATATCTTGAAGATGAACTTTGTGCCCTATTTTGGATAAATTATGTTCATACAGATCTTATGACACAGTGGAGAGAAGGGAAACCCTTCCAGACAGTAACCTTCATCAGCCAGCCCCTGTGTCTGTGATCCACAGAAATATCATTGTGTGTCAGCAAGATCTAGTAGATGCACTTCCTCCGCAGTGACTGATGACTATAACTAAAATGTGTGAGAAGGAGAGAATCCCATAGAGGCAGAGGTGTGAGGAACTAACAACCACAGAGAGAATTCCCTTCCATGGGTGGGAAAGATCAGTGATTAGCAACTATTTAAAGGAGTCCAAAGTACGAAATTTCAGCTCAGAGCCAAGAGATTAGATTATAAGGGAAGTGAGCCAGAAAGTAAACTGGAGCTGACAAGCACTCCTGATAGAGGGAAGTGGGGCTGAGACTCTAAGTTGTAGCCATGGGACTAGAGACTGTTAGAAAACCACCTGACCTGCATGGAGCAAAACTGCTGAGTAAATTAGTGTTGGCCCATTAGCACTTTCATTTCAAGTATTGTCAGGGATTAAATGGACAGATTTAATACTTTTTGTTTCTGCAAATAAAATTTGGGGTTACCGTATCAGAGTAGACATCGGGGGGATTCTAGTACCTGTATTTCTTTCAGGCAAATGCTTTCTGGGGGGATAGAGATGATAGTAGGCATTAGCATCCAGTTTAACTGACTATCTCAGTTATTTCATTCATTGGTTGATTATTTTTCTGAATGAGGTGGGAATAAGTTTTGCCTTCAAATAGGAAGGTAATCCTGCATGTTTGTATACACATATAAATCAATGAAACAAGGGATAAGCTGTGTTATGAAAAATTTAGATAAACAGTCATGGCATTTATTAGAAGGGAAAGAATTCCCTTCAGATTTGGGCAGTCTGGGGAGGGTTTCTTGGAGAAGAGTGTTTTTCTATTGAACTTGGAAAGAAGGGAATGATCTGAATATTTAAATATGGGCAAAGAATATATAGGGAGAAGGAATAGCATGGAGAATAAAATGTGAAGGGTTTAGGAAAATGGAGAACTATTTGTTTGGGAATGAATATAAATGACATCAAGGAAAATCAGGGTCTAGTCAGAAGGCTGAGAGATTTGGGATAAGGGAAATAGAATGTTGCTGTTTGGACTGTGGGATAACCCAAGGGAAAACATCAATAGAACGCTGAGTGGATTTAGTAACTTGGGCAGTGAAACCTTGAAGGAGTCTCAGGAGGGGGTGGCATCTTGAAAGGGGACGGGGAGAGGAACAGAAAAGGGAATAGACATTTCTCCTTTGTCACCATTCTACATCTGCTTGGTTTAGATGAATCCACCCATTATGTTTTTTGGGTCCAGACCAAGTCAGGATTTGTTTCTTCACTTTATGGCCTGTGTCAAATAGAAAATAGAAGACTAGAGAAAGAAGCTGTGTGTTCAAATGGAGGAGACACATGTCTTTGTTTAGGGTTTGTTATTTATTTTTAACACTATTTTGATGTTGCAAAGTGAAACAGTCATTGCAACTTTCATTTTACTCAAGTTTTGCATTTTGTTCTTTCCTTTTTCTCTTCTAATTTTCTGGCTTTTGAATTTTGAACAACCAGAAATAATGCTGGGATGTGCAGAAGAAAAACACAGCATTAGGAAATGGAAAGGTAAGAGTACCAGCTTGCTGCATTCTGAAAATACATTTGAAACCTTCAGGACATTTAGAAAATGAAGGGTCAATGCTATCTGTAGCACCTCTGAGTGATACTTGCAGTGCTGGTGTAGAAAGATCTAGAGGCTGTTAGGCCTCACCCAGGAAATCCTCATTCACCTGCTCTGCAAAGGAGAGGCATCCTCAGCTCTGAATCACTGAAAGAGAATCTGGTGAGGCAGGTTCAACAGCCGCATGAACATTTGTTTATATGAAGGTTTTCAGTTCTTGCCAACTCTAAGGGCGTCTTCGTAGACCTTGGTAAATATCAAACCACTTTTGTTGCCTATTATAGATATAGGTTCATATTTGCAAATTGTTCTTAGATGTATGCAGCTGATTTTCTTTTAAAATTATTGCTTTTGCTTTCTCATGGACTTACTCTTTCTTTCTAGAGTGAGTGAAACTGTTGCTATCTACCCTCTTTTCCTGGTTCCAGGTGAGGAGTCTGAATTGTGGGTATTGTAGTTCTCTTGCCTTTTGGACTTTCTGGTTGGGCATCTTGGAACCACAGTGGGAGGACTTCAGGTCCCAGCTGGCTCTGTAAGCAGCAGTTCATGTGAGGTACACAGACCAGGGCAGGTTTAGAGAGAGTCTTTGGTGATGGTGGAGTGACTTCAATTCAATAAGATAATGTTCCTGAACTGAAAGAACGGGGGTTCATTTCTACCACTGTAAGTGTTATTTTGAGAAATTAATATACTTTTAATGATGGGGATGGATTAGGATAGTAGGTTAAAAGAAGTCAAAGGGTACAGAGTTTCTATTGTAAAATATAAAAGTTCTGAAGAGTGTAGGAACTGTAGTTAGTGATACTGTGTTGCATATTTGACAATTGTTAAGACAGTACATCTTAGAAGTTTTCATTATAAGAAAAAGACTTGTAGCTCTGTGTGGTAATGATGTCCAATAGATGCATTACAGGGTTCATTTCACAGTGTATAAAGTTCCCGAAGAGCTGCCTGAAAAGGAAAAAGGGAAGGCAATTGATATCCTGTGAGTTTGTGGGACATGGTTTAGAACTAACTTAGAATAGAATACCTTGAGATATGGTATAGAACAAAATAGATGAAAGAAAAAGATACAGCATTCAAAATGATATGTAAAAATAAACACCCAAATATTACCCAGTCTTGCTTCCAATGTAGGTGATTGAAATCCTCTGAAAAATTTAAATACTTAAAAATTCAACCAGGTGTATTGAAGACTGTAACCAAAGTTGAATAAAGTTTACTTGGTGGTCTCCAGTGTTTAATAAAGGTATGCCATTTGGCAAGATACTTTACTCTTCAAACCCCAGTTCCCTCATTTTCAAAGTTGGCATAAAACCTAGCTCACTGACAATAAAACTAAATTGGTATAGTGTATTACATTAATAGGTGATTAGACTATAACTGATGCTTCTTCCTAATAATATTTCAATTAAACTTCAAAAACAGATTATTATGATAAAACATTTCTATGTTTTCTATATGATTTTTATTATATGAAGTATCCAGTAGTCAAATTTATTGGAGCAGAGACTAGAAGGAAGTTTCCAGGGGTTAGTGGGAGGGGGAAATAAGAAATGTTTCAGTTCTGCAATTTGAAAACATTCTGGAGATTGGTTACTCAAAAATACATATATACTTAACACTATTTAAAGGTACATTGACAAATAGCTAAGATGATAAAATTAAAAAAATTTTCCCCACAATTAACAAAAAGGAGATTAAAAGTCAGGTACCCACAACTTCTTCAAAAGTTTCGAAGACTGTTGTGGCAATATACCTTTCAGTGGGCCTAGTTTATAGGATCACCTATGTTATCGCCTGGGTTTTACATTAACAGCAACTAGTTGTGATATTGAATTATTTCTGGTAAATTCATAAAGTTATCTTGACGTCATTGAGATCTTTTTTATACCCTCCTTAACATAATTACATGACTATCTCTAATTCACAATAGGTAATTTTTAATTAATTTTAGTAAGGAAACATAGGTTTGTGACACTGTATGTTTTAATGGTATATATCCATATCTCTTCAAATGTGTGTTACTACACCACATGCACCATCAAAGTACCCAAAATCCTCAATGATAGTCCATTGAGAGCCCTCCTCTTTTGTTCTTTGAGTCCTCTTTCCTTCATAATACTGATTTTTTATATGATTTCATGGATATTTTACAGAGTCTCTAGATTTGGCAATCACAATTGTTAGTTAAAACATATCTGAAAATTTAGCTTCAAATCAAATGTAGTGTTCTGAATTTTTTCCATTTTTGATAAAGTTAATTCATAAACATTTATAAATATTGTTATGTCTTGTGTCTTAGCAATAATACAGGATCTGTTAAGCACCACATTATCCCACCAATATTAATTAATTTGGAAGACAAAAGACAATTCAGGATTATTTTTAGCTTGAAAGTATGTTGAAGATGAAAGTTGCTAAATTTTTTGAAAATCATTTCTTGAAAGGCTACATGTATATCTAGGCATCTATTAAAATTGAGTGACAGGCAATAGCTGAAGGTGATGATAACCAGTATATATGATGGGTGTACAGAGTTTTGCAGGTGATATACCATATAAATTTAAACCCTTCATGAGCTATGTCAGCTAGTCCAGGGTAGTTTTAGAATGAAAATGCAGAAGGAAAGATGCAGAAGTACTTGATAAATACAGCATCATACTTTAAAAGGCAACATAGCTTTTAAAAGCTGAACACCATCTATGGTCTGTGTTCCAGTGGTAGTGTCATTTACTCATTTAACAACTATTTCAAGTAATCCTCCATGTTCTCTCCCTGGGTTGCATATTGGGGTTAAAGAACAATTCAGGTATAGCCCTTGAGAGGAACCTGATCTCATAGAGTAGATGTGTGCTCATAAATAGCTAAAGGGAAGTACTGATTCATCATCCAGTAATGTCATTTGTAACATCCCTTTGCATTAATTCCCTCTCCTTAGAAAGTATGATAAATCTTTGCTTGAAATCTAGTTATTGGACATCAAAAAAATTAATTTATTTACTAATTAATCAAAAATAGAGTGAGGTACAAAAATAATAGAGAAATTCCTAAAACAGAAAAAAAACATGTACCCAGAATGTAAGGCTAGAAAACAGTAGGACATTGTGGGACCTGCTAGAGATTTAGTCAGGCCTAGAAAGATGTGCAGTTGGAATCATCAGAGAAAGATGAAGAGAGTAAGTTATCCAGGTAACATTTCCCAAACTTTGTATGGATGAAATGATTTTAGACAATATTTACGCTAGATAGTCAATAACACTGAGTTACACAGTGGGAATGTCAGTGTGTTCTTCAGATTATTTTCAGTTTTCAAGGGCAAAGTTTTGTGGTTACTATGACTTTAAAATTCTAACATTTGTTTAATTCATAATAATAATGATAGAGTAAATAATAGACTCAGTGATTCTAAGAGGTAAAATTATATGATTATAGTTTAATATTCTTCAGAATAATACTTCTTATATATTGCATATGTGGTGCTGCTTTCTTGTGAATATCCTAGTGGTTTGCCTGCTTTTTCATTTCTTCCCTACTTTCTTCATATGCTTCATCTGTGATTTCTGTTTATTTAAATATTCTCCACAGCTTTCTTATTCCTTTTATTTAAAAAGGCCAGTGATCTTTTAAAAAATTGTATTATTTCTATTGAGGTAGTGTTAGTTTACAACACTGTGTGTATGTAACTTTAGGGTATACGTTTTCATTTTTTGAGATATGTTACCACACCCAGCATCAAAGCACCCAGAGTCCTCCACTCGACTTCACTGGGTCCCTTCCCTGCAACCTCCTCCTCGAGTAGCCTTTATTCTGCAGTGATATTTATGAGGTTTGTTTAGTTTAGTTTTGTGTTTTCCTTTATTTTATTTTTTTATATTCCACATGTGAATGAAATCATGCAATATTTATGTTTCCCCTTCTAAGGTATCTTTCTTAGCATAACCCCTTACAGTTCCATATATTTTGCCACAAATGGCATTTTTTTTTCTTTTTTTCACTGGAATCCTAAGGGTTCTGAGTCAGAACCTCAAGGGATGATTGTAATCATTAGGCAATTCTGAAGCTTAGGTAAAGAATGAATTGGATTCTCTCTGTTTCTCTTCATTCTCATGATCCCTTTCCTAGTTCAGACCACTCCCATTTTTCCTGGCCTTTAGCTCTTCTCCACCTTTTGCATTCCATTTTCTAAATATAAAAAATGCAAAAATATTGTCATTCTCTTAAACTCCTCTATATATTCTTTTCTTTTTTTAGGCTAAAGGTCAAGTTCTCCATGGTCATTTCATCATGTCATTCAGGACCAGCTGTGCTCTGCAACCTTCCCTCTCGCAACTTCCCCAGTCCTCCTGCCCTGTTTCTAACCTCCTGCTATGGCACCATCTTCCTGAACTGCTAATTGCTTCCTGAATTATCCATGCTCACTCTTGTTTCCACATCATGTGTCACAGTCTTTTTACCTGAAGCATCCCTTGCATTTATTCTCCTTACAAACTGGTGTGAAACTGACATTTGAAACCAGACAACTCAAACTCCAGAACCCATTTTATAAGCCACATGATGCCATAGCGCAGACAGGCTGAAGGGCCTTTCCTAACCCCCATACACCCTGATCCTGGCTGTTATGGTCATTGCCTTTTATTTTAACTACAGATTGTATTAACCTTCCTCTCATCAAAGTTATCTTTTTGCGTTTGATTCATCAATTCAAATTACATTGTGCCACTTCTCCCTCTTTAGAACAGATAGAACAGTGTGTTTTTAATAAAGAAGCATAAAAATAAAATCCATTCTATCAAATAATTCCCAGTCACAGTCATCTTTGGTGACTTTGAAAAAGAGAGATAATCAATGACCTAGACTTTCCCTAGGTACAGAGTGATGTTAAGAGCATTCAACCATGGATATGCTATGGTCACCAACCTACTAGAAGGGATGTTGCCTGGTGTATAGTACCTGGGTGTTTTTGCTTAATATCCAGACTGTCTAGGAAGAGAGGGTTGGTGTGAAAACTTACCTGGTGTTGATAAATTCACACTTTTGGATAGCACCACGTTTCTAGGTTGTGTTGTGGAGAGATGTCTTAACAGTGCATAACCTTCTGGTAGCCTCAGTTCTATGGTCAAATTGGGGTTTATTATTGTTTCATTTTATGCGATCCTTTGCTTTGTTTCTTTATATTCCGCATGTAAGTGATGCCATCATATTTGTCTTTCTCCCTCTGACGTATTTAGTTTGGTATAATCCCCTCCAATTCCATTCATATTGTCACAAATGGCAAAAATTTGCCTTTTTGTAGCTGAGTAATATTCCATTGTGTATCTTGATCCATGCAAATATTTTTGGGCATCTAGGTTGTTTTAGTCATTTAGCAATTATTATCATTTAGTAATCATTTAGTGCTGCAATGAACATGGGAATACTTGTTTCCCTTCAAATTATTGCTCTTCTATTCTTTAGGTAGATACCTAAGAGTGGAATTACTGCATCATATTGTAGATCCATTTGTAAAACTTGAGAAACAACCACACACTTTTCCATTGGTACTGGGCCACTTTGTTTACATTTCCACCAACAGTGAAGAGGGTTCCTTTTCCTTCATATCAAACCAACAATTGTTTCTTTCTGATATAGGCCATTCTCAGTGTCAGGTGGCATCTCATTGTAGCTTTGTCTTGCATTTTCCTGATAAGTGGTGGTGATCATTTTTTCATGATCCCGTTGACCATCTTTATGTCCTCTTTGGAGAAGTGTCTGCTTATTGGGGCCTTCATTATGTTAATATATGAAGCACCTGTCTATTATTGCATTTTAAAAGTATCTTGTAATGTCTACTAATTTAGAAAATTCTTCTCTGTATAGTCTTAGTATCATGCTCTCATAGTATATATTCATCGTTATGTAAATCTCCCTTTTTCATGAATGCCCTTCATTTTGCCAATTTAGATATTTTCAGTCATATTTTGTCACATTGCAGAACTTAATATGAAATTGTTTTTATTTCAAGTAGCTTGTGCTTAGAAGATTTATTCTACTGATTGAATTAATTGGCAAATGTATAAAATATAGTGTATATCTTTATCTATATATCTATAGTTAGTTAGTTTGACTTACAAATTGATAGCCCCCTAATCTTGCATCACTGAAAAGTGACTTTTGGAGAGATTAAAATTGGGGCTTAAATCAATACAGAGAACTCTATCATGGAGGTTAAGGCCAGGGAAAGATTTCAGAGGTTTATCAAGGCAGGGCTGAATAATCAAAGGGTGGAGCCTGGACAAAATGTTTACTTCTCTAAATAAGATTTGAATATTTACATTGGCCCATCATCCACTTCATTCCCTGTGACTCACTAGGAGGACAACACCCATTCAACTCAAGTACTTGGCAGTCTTGCTTTATTCAATGTTTATACCCCAAATTAGCATGATACCTGACTTTTCATCCTTCTTAATCTCCCGTACCATCTTTGGATTAGCTGCTTACTTCTTGTCCAGAAAAGTCCCTGGGACTTTACTCCAGCACTGGTTTAGATGGTGCTAGGTTTTTCCTGGTTCTCATTACAGGGTAGCAGACATTGCTCTGAACAATATCTTTATGGCAATGGTTTTCTTTTATTCCCACCGCTCTCTGTATGCCTCAAATAGGAAGCCCTCAGAAACCTCCATTTGCATATCTTCTTTTTGAGGTTTCTTTGCTAATACCCAAGCCTAAACCTTCCTGTTATTCCCTTCTCTACTAGGATGAGTCAGTGTGATAATTGGAAGAGTCTGCCCTTGTGACTTTGCTATTTAAGGATTTCTCTGAAGAGTGGCATTTTCTTATTATTATAGTCCTTGACTTTGCTTCTGTTGAAATGGTTTTTATTAAATAAATATTTTTAATAGTCCAATAATTTATTTATATACAAATTTCACATCTTTGTAATCCCAAAGGTTCACCCCCCCCTCCATGACCATTCCTACTCTGCTACTCCCTCCCCCAAGTTGTGTACTTCAATTTGGTTGTTAGCTTGTTTTGATTTTTCTTCATGGATTTTTATCTTTCCCATATTCTATATAGTTGTGAAGCCATTTGGTGTCTGTCTTTTCCTTTTTGACTTGTTTCTGCTAATATGATTTCTTCTAGGTGCATCCATGTTGCCATAAATTCATCTAATTTGTCATTTTTAATTGATGAGTAATACTCCATTGTGTGTGTGTGTATATATATATATATATATATATATATATATATATATATATATATCTCACATATTTTTCATTCATTTATCTGTTTTGGGATATTTGGGTTGTTTCCATGTCCTTGAAATTATAAATAGTGCTGTAATACCAGGTACAGGTGTCCCTTTGTACCCACATTGAGGTCTCCTTTGGGTAGATTCCCAGAAGAGCAATTGCTAGGTAAATAAATATTTCTTTAAAAGAAATTATCTATATACTTTAGTGTTCACAAAATAAATGCTTAAATACTATAAATGATAAAACTGAAAAGAAACAAAAATGGTAGATTTGTAAGCATTTCTGTTAAAAGTTAAGATGTTAGTATTCTATTAGATGATCAAAATTTGATTAAACTTTTGTTTTCTTTCTGAAATTGACTAAAATTGTGAATTTGGAACTTTGCAGTTCAAATATGATTGTTGAAATGATATAGTCAAAGTTTGTCTAATTTTCATATATCATGCAACCATGTGTTGCTTTATTAGTTTTTTTTCTGAAAAGCCTTGAAATCTTTAAATTATTGCAAATGCATTTTCTGGTTTAAATGTATTAATGATACATTATAGCATATAGCACACACATATACCTAAATTCATTTTTATACATTTACATATTGCTCTTTTCCTTAATTACAAAAATACATGCACAAAAAGTTGAAAACCTGAGCCCATATGACAATGGGACTGTATGATTGGTTGGGAGCATAGAAATTTTATATATTAAACAAAATCCAAGCATGTGGGAAGATGATGCAAATGCACAAAAGAACATCCTAAGTTTCCCAAGGAGTCTAGATAAAAACAAAGGCATAAAGAGATGCTGATTTTTATATTCACAAATATTGGAAGTTATTATTTTTTTTATTCACAAACTCTGAGAATAAGTATACACATAGCTTTATATGAGGGACCTGTGTGATATAATGGACATGCCTCCTGATTATACTTTTTAAAAATTACAGAAAAATTCTGTTCATTGTGACATCTCATCTTCACCATAAGTAAAAACCAAGGAACTAGTGCTAACATCATTCTGTAAAGGCAATTTATGCAGGAGGTTGGAGCAATATGCTTTACTTTTAAAGCTATCTTTTGATTGGAATAGATTTAGACATAAAACTAGAAAATTGTTATTGTGAGTGGTTCAAAAGTTCCCTTTTAGTATTGGAATGGTTTTTAATGGAAATACATGGTAAGCAATTTTAAATTCACATTGTGAGGGCCTGTCTGTAAAGCAGACATGTTTATTTTTCTTGAATATCACAAAATGATGCTTTAGTAGAAATAGAGTTTCTGACATGGTCTTGCCTGCTGGACTTTGGCCAATGGAGTCCAGAGACTGACCTGGCTTTCAGCTGGGGGCCAGATTGAGCCAGGTGTGAGTTTTTAAGGGTGCAGTAAGAGGAATGAGAGTTATTAAACGAGACTCTTTAACTTGCTGTGGGGTCAAATTAAAATGTCTATCCCCATCCACATGTTAGTCTCTAATAAAAACTTTAAAAAAAGGGGAGCCATCATTTTGTTTACTGTTTTCTAAGTTTGAAAAGGAGAAGAAAAGCTGTGTCCTTGCTTACTGTAACTGTTTGCCGCCAGTGTGTGATAATTGGGCTTCTCTTTCAGCTTTTTTCTGTCATCTAAAATTTATCAACTGGAAGTACCTGACTTAGAATTATGATCTAACCAAGAGACAAAATCCTCTCAGAGCAGCATGACTTCACAAGTTCCCCACTCTTTAAATGGAACACATTTCCTCCGTGTACAGAGTCAGATGAGGGTGACAGGAGTTTGGTCATCTTGAAGATCCCCTCATTTTATAAATGGAGACATTGAGGTTCTCAGAAAGCAAGGAGTCAGTGTGGGTGTTATAACTGGCTGACCACACACCCAGAACTAAGCTCCACATCTTACTATTTCTGTTTTAGCTAGTCTTTAATATCTAAAAGAATTATTACAGTAGCTAATGTTCTCTTTAAACATGTCTCTACAGGCATGTATATGTGTGGTAGGGGCCAGGAGGTACATACCTTTTCGTGTAAAGATAGCAGACAGGGTTGGAAAGTGTTGGTTCTTTGATTTCAGGCTCCTAGTAGTTTTATTTTGCCATTCATGAGCCAAAAAGGGAATAGAAAGAAGCCAAACTTCCCCCAGACTCTGAGTTTACCTTTCTAATGACAAGTTTATTTCTCCACATTACATTTTGCAAAAAATCTGAGAAGTGACCCTCACTACTCAGTCTGCTTTCCCTAGCATGAGCATTGCCGTAATATCCTAGTTTAACTGCAGATTTTACCAGAGATCTCTTTTTAAATCTCAGAAACTGACTTCTGATAGAGCTTGCATCACTTCCCAATGTCTGTAATGGGATGCAACCTAGATGAAAATTGCGCAGAAAAAAGTTAAAGACCAAACTGCATCTTATGGTCATCAACTCAGCATAAGTTCCCCAAATTTTCTTCCAGTTTTTATTTGCAATATATACATCTTTTTTTTTTGCATGAAGTTGTAGTTTATATAAACTTTTAACATTAGCCTTTTCACCTAAACATACCATAAATAATATCTTATGCTTTTTGACTTTGAAATTATTTTTAAGATACTACATCATGCCCTAAATTAATAGCTTATTATTTATTTGATTATTCATCTCTTATAGAAAATTTGGAATACTTTCAGTTTATTTTTCTATTATATATTATGCTCTAATAGTTTTATAGACATAACCATTCCTCTTGAATTATTTTAATGGTAAGAATATAACTTACTGAGAAGGGCTTAAAGAGTTTTATGGTTATTAATGTATATCCTCCAGGAACAAAGTCTATTTTATAAGGTCTGGAATTTATGCAAACTGAGTCAGGAGGCTCTGTGAGAACTAGAAACCAAAATTACAAATATAAATTGCTACAGTCCCTCTCAGTGACTTGAAAAACATCCCAGCAAGGGATCGTAAGATCAATTTGTGTCAGGTTCACATTGTCAAAAATATTTCCTCAAATACACTACTTTTAATTCCACCAGTGAGATATGCGAACACTTCATCCCTGATGCTTCATGGAAACTGTGGTTTGTGATTTAATTACTTTAGCCAGCTTAACCTGGTTACTTTTAATATAACTAATTTGCTCTAAGGTGCACTTCTTTGTTTATTAGAAAGGCCATGTTTTGTCTCTATACACCAAATTATCTCAAAACGTTGTGGGTCAAAACAAACTGCTATTTACCACATCACATGGTTTAATAGCTGTTTGACATTGGAATTGACTGGGTGGTTCTGTTCAACAAAATACAGATTGTGGTTCTCAGCTTGCAGGTGGACTGATCTAGAGAATACAAGATCTACATTGACTTCACTTTCATGTCTGGCACTCTGCAGAGGATGGCTCGAATTTGGGGCTCACTTGGTACTGTGTACCTGAAGCACCCATAAGAAGTCCCTCCATCAAGGCCTGAGGGCTTATATTTTTCTTACACGGCAGCTGATTTTTTCCAGCAACCTGACCAGAGGCTGGAAGACTATTTGTGCTCTAGACATGGAAATGCCTGGATACTGGCTTCCCTGTGCTCTGTTTAGTCCAGAAAATCACTGAGGCTAGAGTGTAGAGTAAAGGAGACTCTTAAAGAAAGGATAGCAAAGGACTGAACTAGAGGTCATCTTTACTGTACTATGGGCTAGTCGATTTTTCTTAATTGTGTACTTTTTGCATGAATTATCTATTCAACATCATCATTTATTGGATTTGAACAAAATTACAAAAGTCTAAGTGGAACATTAACATATGACTTCATGACAGTAAAATATTTTGTAACGTGTACAAATCTACTAAGTGTAACCTTATAAA
>PVHY01010390.1:0-52127 GCA_004024945.1 Uropsilus gracilis
GAAGAAATCATATTAGCTGAAACAAGCCACAAAGAAAAAGGCAGAAACCAAATGGTTTCACTAATATATGGGATATAGTGAAAAAAAAATAAAATAAATAAAAGCCTTGAAGAAAGTCAAAACAAACGAAGCACCAAAATGAAGCGCACAACTATGAACAGGAGGGAAAGGGGGGGAAGGGAGGGGAGGGAGGGGGGGGGGCAAACCCTTGAGATTACAAAGTTGTGAAATTTATATATAAATAAAGGAAAAAAAAATAAAAAATAAATAAAAATAAAGTCATAAAAAACTTATCTTTCAAAAAATAAATACAAGATGATAGCTGAGTATAAATAAGTAAGTAAGTAAATAAATAAATTAATTAAATAAATGAATGGTGCTAGGTAAATTGAACTAAGACATGCAAAAAAAACGGACCAAAACAACTCCCTCATACCATGCCATGCACAAAATCAACTCAAAATGTATGAAACACTTAGGTGTCAGACCTGAAACCATAACATACATAGAGGAAAACTTGGGCAAAACCCTTCCATGAATTACAATTCAGAAATCCATTTCTGGACACATCTACAGATGGCAAAAAATGAAGGAAAACATAAACAGATGGGACTATATCAAATTCCAAAGCTTCTGTACAGCAAAAGAGACAATAGAAAAAAAATAAAAGGAAGCACAATCAAATGGGAAAAAATTTTTGCCCTCCAAAAGACTGATAAGTGTTTAATAATGAAGATCCACAAGGAACTCACACAACTAAACAAAAGCAAAACAAAAAGCCCAATCAAAAAATGGGGAGAAGAACTAAAAAGACACTTCTCCAAAGAGGAAATACAAATGGCCAACAGGCACATGAAAAATTGCTCAACGTCACTAGCAATAAGGGAAATGCAAATCAAAACCACAACGAGATACCACCTGATACCAGTAAGAAAGACCCACATTCAAAGAACAGGCAACACAGGCTGGCGTGGATGTGGAGAGAAAGGAACACTCTTACACAGCTGGTGGGAATGTAAACTGGTCCAACCACTATGGAAAGCTGTATGGAGGACCCTCAAATTAATGAAAATGGAACCACCATTTGACCCAGAAATTGCTCTTTTGGGAATTTACCCAAAAGAGACCTCAATGTGGGTACAAAAGGACACCTGTTCTCAGATGTTTACTGCAGCACTATTTATAATTGTGAGGACTTGGAAGCAACCTAAATGGCCCCAAACAGATGACTGGATGAAAAAAATATGTGGCATATATACACACAGTGGAATATTACTCATCAATTAAAAATGACAGATTTAATGATTTTATAACATGGACGCACTTAGAAGAAATCATATTAGCAGAAACAAGTCAAAAAGAAAAAGACAGAAACCAAATGGTTTCACTAATATATGGGATATAGGGAAAAAACTAGAGAAAAGTCATGAGGAAAAGTCAAAACAAGCTATCCACCAAACTGAAGCACACAACTTGACGCAGGGGAGAAAATGGGGGTGATGGTGGGGAGGTGAATCCCTGGGATTACAAAGATGTGAAATCTATATGTAAATAAATTTAAGGGAAAAAAAGACTGACATCTTGTATATTGACTCGTATTTAGTCTCCTCTCATTATTGTTATGTTACATGATGTGTTAGAGGCACTTCCTTGAACTTGGTTTTTGGATGTGTGAAATAGACATACTCACTACCACCACTGCTCCTAAAAATGCAAAAATAGTGACAAGAGGACAAGATCAACTGCTCTCCTAAAAACAAATTTTAAAAGGGACTGATTATGAACTTCTAGCAACAAAAAGAAGCTCCAAACCAGCTAGAGATCTTCAGTATTTTGGTTCTTAGGAACCAAAAGTAGGAATCCACTCATCATCCAGCTGGTCAAGGAAGACCAGCCTACCAAACCTACGAGCAGCACCTTCCAGCCAGGACATCAACATCTCATCCTAAAGCTAAAATCTTCAGATGCCCTCACGTGAGCAATAAAAATCTCAGCAACAGAAACCATCTTTGTAACAGTGGACAGGACCATATGGAACTCCTTTCTGATGTTAAAGTATCTGGGAGACCAGCCCTTTGTGGCAGCTATTAACCCAGATAGGAGAGGCTCAGGAAAAACACATTCAGACCACATTGCCTGCTGGAGACACCGGGTACCAGCAGTGGTCTTGGAAGGCCAAGAACAAGAGGGAGCAGAGCCTAAAAGTCACCAGATCCTGCATACAGAGGCCTAAAAGAGAAGCAAACCATCACTGTTTGCAGCTGATATGATAAGAAAAAGAGAGAATCCTACGAATGCTACAGAAAACCTAATGAAAATAATAAACCAGTTCAGTAATGTACCAAACTACAAAATCAGTGCACAAAACTCAGTAGCCTTCTTATATGCAAAATAATCAGTCTGAAGAAGAAAAATAAAGAAAATTACCCTTTCCACAATTGTACCAACAAAAATTAAATACCTTGGACTAAACTTAACAAAGGATGTAAAAGACTTATAGCAAGAAAAATATTTAAAAAATTGTTAAAAAAAATAGAAGAAACAAAGAAATGGAAAGATACCACCTGCTCATGGATTGGAAAACTTTACAGTGCCAAAATGACCATTCTAGCAAAAGCAATTTACAGATTCAACACAATTCTAATAAAACCTCAATGTCATTCTTCAAATAAATTGAGCAAATATTAATATAATAGTACAGATATAGTATTTATATTATGATTATAATATTAACTAATATTTTAAGTATTATTAAATTCATTGAAATATTATTGAAATTCATTAACATTATTAAGCATTATTAAACTCTCCTGGCTTAGAGAAGAGAAAATGTGGTATCACACTCTCAGACTTTAAATTGTACTAAAAAGCCATAATAATTAGTAAGACATGATACTAGAATAAAAACAAGCACATAGACCAATGGAACAGAATCAAAATCCCAGAAATAAAGGCCCAAGTATATTTTCAATAAATGGTGCTAGGAAAACTGAATCACTATATACAAAAAAATTAATCTAGACTCACACCAAGTGCAAAAAACCAACTCAAATGGATAAAAGACTTGGATGTAAGACCTGAAACCATGATACCACAAAAAATATGGGCAAACATTCTAAGACTTACATCTCAGAAATCTTTCAAGACACATCTAAAGAAGCTTTTAAAAATGAAGGCGAATATATAGACAACTGGGATTACATCAAACTAGAAATCTTCTGTACAGCAAAAAATAACAATAACTAAAACAAAAAGGCAACCACCTGAATGGGAAAAAATTTTTGCTCTCCATACAAGTGATAAGGGTTTGATATCAAAGATCCACAAAGAAATCTCACAACTTGACAAAAACAAAGCAAAAAGTACAGCTCTAAAATGGGGAGAAGACACTTCTCCAACAAGGAAATACAAATGGCCAATAGGAATATGAAAAAATGCTCAACATCACTAATAATCACGGAAATGCAAATCAAAACCACAAGACACCACCTCGCATCAGTAAGAATTGGCCATAAAAAAGAAAAAAAAAGAAGAAACAGGCAACAACAAGTGCTGTTGTGTATGTGGAGAAAAAGAAACACTCTTACACTGTTGGTGGGAATGCATACTGGTCCAGCCACTATGGAAAGTTGTGTGGAGGGCATTCAAACTACTGAAAGTGGAACTACCATCAATCCAGCAATTCCATTTCTGGTAATCTACCCAAAGAACAACCAAAACACTAATTCAAAAGGACACTTGTACTCAGATGTTTATTGCAGCACTATTTACAATAGCCATAATATAGAAACAACCCAAATACCCCAAAACAGAGAGTTGGATCAGAAAGCTGTGGTATATGTACACAATGGAATATTATTCATCAGTCAAAAAAGATAAATTTGACGTTGTGACAAATGATGAACCTAGAGGGAATCATGCCTGCAGAAATAAGCCAGAAAGAAAAAGAGAAATACTGGACGATCTCACCTAAATGCAGGGTATAGGGAAAACAACCAAACAAAAGGCCAAGTAAAAGTTAAAACTAACAAACTGACAGCATAATTAAAGCATAAAGCAAGAAAGAGGGAGAGAGGGTGAAAGTGGGGGGGATGAGCAAGAAGACAATTTAGGATGACAAGGTGGTGGAAGAACCTTGGGTATATAATGTTATAAAAATATATATGTATGCAATCAAATAAAAACAAAATAACTTTAAAAAAAAGATTTAAAGCTTACCTTTGAATCAACTTGAATATTGAATTCTTCCCCAGGTCCATTACTCACATTGACTTTTTAAGTTTACTTTTGAGTATGACAGACTTTTCTAAGAGCCAATCAGAAAACAATCTGGATTGCATAAAAAGCAGTTTAGTGCTCTTGACTGATAGCAGGCTTTCTCAACACTATTGCTTTTGGGGTTGGGTAATCCTTCATTGTGGGGACTTCTCCTAGGCCTTGTTGAATGTTTCCTACATCCTAGTATCTACTCCCCCAGACCCAGTGCATACCCTTCCTCAGTGTGGCAAACACGTTTTCAGATATTACTGAAGGTTGCAGGGGAATGTGAGGGATGGATTTGTCTCCTGTTCATGCAATAGAGAAACAAGTCATCTAGGTATCCAAGGTTTAGGTCTACAACCTTATTTACTAGTTCCAAATCTCAAGGAACTACACCAGAATGCAGTCTCTTCATTAATTCTAAAGGCAGACTCATGTCAGCCACATGGTTTGCTGAAGTTCAGCAGTTAGCAGCACCTGCGTGTGGTCTATGCTCCTTGAAAACTGTGCACAATTCTTCAGAGAGCACCCCTCTTCTGGTTTGGCTCCACTTGGTGCTTCACTGACTTCATTTCATTTTAACTACCTTGTGAAACAATTCCTAGAAGGAAAACCATTCAGTTTATTATCACATTTTGCAGTTAAAGCTGCTTTAAAATTATTTATAAGCCTCTAGTGTTAAAGATTATACCATCAGGCCTGAGGCACATTTTCAAGATTCAATAAGGTTAAAGTTCTTTTGTGAGTTGTTTAGTTTTCAGTGTTTTAAACCTTCCAGCCCAAACATGGATTACAAAACTCTAAAGACAAACAATAGTTAACTAATAACTATCCTAAGCAATTCAGATTACCCAGTTGTTACCCATTCTAAACATGGTTGGACACAGTAAGGCTAATTCCAAGATCATTTATAGCAATAGGGCTCAGAATGTGTTTACCCACTTAGCATGAGGTATCACTAGGTTAGGTTCATTAATGAGTCTGTCGAAAATTTCTTTACATTTTTGTGTTTATCCTTGGAAGTATATTCCACCAGGTTTCAAGCCTCTCATTCCTTAGGGTTTCCAAACATGGCCCCATCAGACCAGCTGCCAATCTTGGTCACCACAAATAATTAACCCCACCATGAAGTATTTAAACTATGTAAAGGTTAAAAGATCGTAAAAACGAGACCATATGTCCAAACATACCACGTGTGCTTTGGCAAAGGGGAAATGTACGTGTAAGACAAATATGAACCAGCCTGCCAGGGAACTAGATCAAAACCAGGACAAAAAGATTCTTTTCACATAAATGAGGTATTTCCCTAGCACTTACCCAGAGGTTAGCCAAGATGAAAGGAGCCAATCTACATGTATATCTCTCTGGCAAAGGCATCTTCCTCATAGCTGGAGTAATAAAAAGCCTCAAGTCCCCATTTGGGGGAGATGATGCTTGATCTAAGTCTTGGCTACATAATAGCTGTTAATATCTTAACATGTTGACAAGATGCTTAACATCTCTAAGCCTCAATTTCTTCATCTATAAAATGGAAATAATCATACCTTTCTTCTGGAATACTTTGAGGATTGAACAAGATAAACTGCAAACATTTAGGATTTTTCCTGGCACATTAAGGAAACAAATGTACATCCAGTCTTCTCGGGAATGCTTACATTTTGGCACCTACTTTTCTTTCAGATTGTGTGCCAAGGAGAATCTGGATCTCAAAAGCTGTGCTGGGATTTTTTAGCAGCCTTTGTCACACAGCAGATTCAAGAAGGAGAAGATATAACCTAGCTATGGGCGAGACCATTTGCACTAGGATGGGATTCATCTACCTTCTGAGAAATAGCCAAAGGAGTTTTCTAGAAGACCAGCACAGAAAAAGTTGTACAAATTGGGGAAGTTGGAGTGAGTAAAGGGTGTCTTCATCCCTCATTACATGTGTTCAATTATCATAGTAACCTGTATCCTGTTTATTTTGGTTGGATGAGTAGACTGCAAAAACTGTCAAAAACTAGAAAGCAATTATTTTTATATTGCTAGGAGGACTTACCCACATCATACACCCTTGCCTTAAAACAAATTATCTATTGCTGACTATAATACTATGTGTCAAAATAAAGTAAAAAATTTTAGTTGTTAAAATAAAAATTCACTCTAATTTTAGCTAAATGAATGAGACTTAATTACATGGTCCCAGGAAAGAAAAAATGTAGTTTCCCATATTTTGATGGTTTTTTGAACATATAATGCTTTTAATAAACTATACCAGAAATACAAAGACATATGAATTTTTACTGAAGGGGTCGGTCCTCAGAAACCCCAGTTTTAATCTCAATTCCAACTGCACTTCTCACTAGACCCTCATCCTCCTGCATGCCAATATTCCAGCTTCTGGAATCAGAATCATTCCAGCTACATCAGATTTTCCAAGCACCTGAAGATCTGCTTCAAGGTCCCACCCTGCTTGCTTCGTAAATTTAATTGAGTGTTATTACATTTAAAAATGTGCATAAAGTACTTTATTCAGCACTGTCCACTGTCTCTAAAATTTTCTAGTGAGTATTTGCTTAAAATATGCAGTCTTTTCATGAGTTTGATTTTTTAAAGTTTCATTTTGCTTGTATATTTGTCTCTGACTCCATTGTTAAGCTATGTCTACAGATAAAGACAAAATGTCTTGAAAAAATTTCAAGAATGGAATTGGTATTATTATTGGTATCATATAAAATTATTATAAGGACACTATACCTAGTAAAGATCAATGTCAGCATTTGAATGTATTTTTAATCATTGCAAAGTATAACAAAAGGCAAATTAATCATTTTGCTGTTACCCAGTAAATAGGAATTCTATGGTTCAGGATTATCTTTTTCCAAAGGCTTTCTAGGACATTTTTCCAACTTAGAAATTCCCCATTCTAGTGTAAATTTCCTTAGAGAACGGAATGTGCATGCCCCATCTCATCTAAAGTATGTTGAGTCAATGAGGGAATTCAGTCGCTCCATGTGTGTGTGCGTGTGTGTTTCATCAAAATTTATAATTCCATCACATTTCATAATGATCATGGAATAAGCTGAATCAGTAGTTTTAGTTTCTTGGGCCTCATATAGCCTTGGGGTACAGGTAGAAAGTCTCACCCTAGTGTTAGCAGTCGCATGTGGAATGAAGAAGAAATGAGACATTGTGCTTTGTATAGGTGGTTAAGTCTGTGAAATCAGGGTGGGGGGGAAGGTGTTCAGCTCCCAGAAAAGAAATGAGGAGTAGACAGGCAAGTTAAGAGTAAAAATCACATGTATGGATTCCCATCGGTTATGCCCCGCATTTGGATGCTTTTTGTTAGGAGTAGTGTGGAATGAAGAAGAGATGGATAGCGATCTGTGAGACTAGCCCACAGAACGGGGAAACTGAGGAGCATGTCCAGGTCCAACTTTAATGAAGTTGTGAATCCCTTATATACCCCAGCAAGGAAATGAGGAAGTAGCAAAGTGTACATGACACACAGCAGGGAGGATGCAGGGATGCGTGATAACAGGAGAATTTACCTTTGGGGGCAACAGTCATTACTAATAGGTCATATGTCTCTTGGGTCATTCCAAAGAGGTTAGGAAGCTGGGTTATAGGTGAGAGACATGCTGTTGCCCACCCTTTAGTGTGCCAGAGGGGGCTAGGAGGTTTTCCTCTTATCTAAAGCTCCATCTCTCAACCTACTTCCACATCCCACACCCTAGTAATTGCCTTCACTGGAACACTGACTTATAACTCTGTGAGCACAGAGCTGACTACAGGCTGCAGCTCCTGCCAAGGGACTCCCTGCAGGACCCGCTCCAATACCATTGGTTGTCCCAGTTATACTTGTCTTGACCCCTCTGCTTGGGAGGGAGAGGGAGAGAAGTGTTATATCCAGTTTTAAGGTGAGGCAACTGAGCCTCAAAGGGGTTAATTTTTATGAATTCATATAGTCAATGGTGGAACCAAACTGACTCCCGAGCTCATAATAATTCACTATTCTACACTGAAAATATAAAAACACAATTTTGTAAAGAGTTGACAGCCAGTGGTGCAGTCACTGACTTTAGGGATGTTTTAAGTGGTTGGGGTTACACTGACTGCTTGTGGGAGGCCTAATTTGTTTGGAACTGTGCCTGGCACATAGTAACCATTATATAAGCGGTTGCCATTTGCCACCACCACAAGTGTGAAGTCTGAACAGCTTTGGTGTCACAAGTACGTCATAACTATCATATGTACGCTGCTATTTCCTGAATTCAAACTTAAGAAGGGCACAATTCTCTTAGAGTACAAGCAACGCTAAGCCAGTGAGAATTTCTGCAAACTGGACTCATGTTTCTGTGAAACATTCAGTGAGGCCACAAAAATGTCAAGAAATAAAACTATTTGCATAACCCCAGATGTGTCAAGCATGACTACATCTTTGTACCACCCATTAACCTCACCATTAATCTGTACTCCTTGATAGGGCTTCTTGTAGTCTACATACATAAGACTATAAGATATACATAAAGATATCAAATTATGAGGGATTTGATGAAACAGAACCACTCAGAGAATCTACATAATGTAAATAATGTTAAGGGAAAGTAAATTATCTCATGTAACATTAATTTTTCATTTATAACCAAAATATAAATTCTTTACAAAATAAAAATAACTTGTACTCTTCCAGTAACAATATAAATGATAATATATAATCTTGAGATGCATATTGTAAATCAGATCCACAAGGGATATTTCTACTAAGATTTCTGCTATTAGTTTGCCTTTACTTTCTATTTTCATGTTAAGTTTACCTTTCACCTAAAATAACAAAATAGCTTTCATACCTAACCAGTTTGTGTAATAGATTTTAATTCTCTCTCACTAGCCCAAATTTTCTCCCTTTTTGAGTTAATGATTTTATAATAACCGCCACATATTTTAAAATAGTTAAAGACTTACCACCTCAGGAATATCTGTCACAGAAATTTGTATTATTGAATTTCTAAATAAGGCATTTATAAAATGAGTGAATAAATATTTATTTATTTTGATTCTACAGTGTACTTATCTATAGGACTATTTCAAGTTTAGGAAATGCGTGTTATTAAAGTCCTATGGAATTCAATAGCTATTTCTTGCTAGTGCTTAATGTGAATATTTGTAAATAAATCTTTTTTACAAATGGGAATCTCAAATGTCTCTTTTAAAATATATATCTATGTATCACATAATATATAGTATGAGTTACATATTACATAAATTCACAGTTAATATATATTTTAAATATTTATATTTTATATATTTAAAATTTTCTGGTCTTGTTATATGATTTTTCTGAGATTACAGACTTGAACATTTTCTATTTGAGAAGAAATTTTTGTGTCATCAGTCACAAGTTCATTCTAGTTCACTCTTTAAAAATATTCAACAAGTTTTTTTGTGGACTTTTAGTTATTCCTAACATGCTTTCCATGTTTTCCTTTGGGGACATTACTACCACACATGCTACTGTTATTTGCAAGAAAGGGTACCCAACTGTAGCCCTCAGTGCTACTCAGGAATCAGTGACTCAATATATTATCTCAGATTTGTTTGAGAAAAAGAATGCTATCTATTTCAAAGCAGGATACTGTGGGAAGAGCTTAGGATCTTGTGTAAACCATTTGTCTTCTTCCTGTGGCTGTTGAACAGATGTCACTTACTAAAAGTCCCACAAAACCTGAGATTTTAGTGGTAAATCAAAAATGTTTTGCTATGCAGCAGAAACAGATCCAACTAGGGACCCAGGTACCCAAAGTTTTTATGAGAGGACATTCTGCTCACTATGAAAATCTAGAGACATGAGGCAAAGACAGATTACATGCAGCTAATAACCAGTATTCCTACTATATTGACACCTCTGCGGTTAGTTCTCTGCTGCCAGACAAATGAGCATGTAGATGCCATGGACACTTCTAGAAAGCCATCATCCACTACTTGCAAAGCAAAGAGCAGGAGTCCCTTATTATAAAGGAAAGAAGTGCACTTTGGAGCCACCTAGTAGAAGATGCAACGATTGAAGAGTTTTTGAGGGAGCTATGGATCTATCAAGGGAACATTATTGTCATAGGAAATTCTAAGGCAGTAGGTAGGGCAGTGTAGGTTCTCTCTTCTTCCTATCCTCTAACCTCTCATTATAACCTGATATTAAGCCAACCTAGCAGGAAGCGAATTACCATGGAAGCCAAGAAAAAAAAGAAAGAAGTTTGCCAGGATATCACTTCCTTCCACTTATCCCTCATTACAGAAAAGAACAGGGACCAGGCAAGGAAAAAATCAACACAATGACCAACTAATTTTGAAAAATGCTGGGTTTAACAAAGAACAATTGACTACTTAACTCCAATATTTCCCATTGCGCAATGGTTCTCCATAGAAGAATATGACATGTGGTTGAGAATAGAATGCTTTTGTGTGAAAGTATTGCACAGAGTTTGTGTTCCAAGGACTGTATTTTTGAGAGACTCTGTCTTCAGCTAAACTAACCCAGGAAAGCAGGACTTAACTTGTGGAACTTACTGAGTTGGCTCTAAGACTAAAGTATCTCATATAGAATACCATCTACTCCCTTCTTGGGAGAAATAGTGAAGAAAAATATAAAGGAATAGGAGAATCCTTGTGGCTTTTTCTCTGCTTCTCATAGATAATAAACTGTCTTTATTAGTAGTACCCAAAACCCTGGCAATGTAGACTTTGAAGACCCAAGCTAAAGATTAAAGAGTCAAGAAAAAATGGACCTTTTCCAAGGACTCTATTTGGGGGGAAGTCAAACTTCTTATATGGAATTTTTACATATGCTTCCAGCTGATATGATTCAGTGTTTTCCCAATACTAGTCCACCTGCCAGACATTCAGCAGTCTGGCAAAAGCCGAACATTCTCAGGTGGTAGAAGAGGTAATGAAAATAAAAGCACATACAAAGTCTAGTGTTTTTCTGCATGCCTGTCTTACCATAGACACTTAAAAAAACAAAAACAAAAAGTAATTATTGAAAGCTATCACAGCATGATTTGCTGAGTCACTGAATTGAGGTTTTTTTAATAGACCTGTTTATTTCTAGAAAACTGTTGATTTTTAATAGAGATGTTACTATTTGAATCCAAGTGGTTTTTTGTTTTGTTTTGTTTTGTTTTTTGTCCACATGTACATCCAAAAATTGTGTCAAATAGCAGTTCCTGTATGTCAGATAGGAAGAAATTTTAAGGAACCAGGTGAAGCTCAAGGGGGAACTTGTGCCTTATCAACATTTTTATTGAATAAATCTTGTATTAAAAATATTATTAAAGTTTTTAAACTTCAGATCAAGACACACAATTTCATCCTGGTCCCTCCACTTATGCCTACATGATCTAGGTTAGTCATATATTTCTGATCTCCCCCACCATCATCTGGGAAATGAAGATGATAATACAGAACCTTCCATTCCTTCAGTAATTATTGAGAGAAAAAAATGAGATCAAGTCTAGGCTAATACTTCTAAGTTATAAACTGCCTTTCTTTATAAAGGGCATAGTCAAAGAAGGATGCATGCTCTCTTAAGAGGACTAAACAAGCTAAGTATCTGAAAATCTAAGTAAGTCTTCTTCCTTGTCCTTGGAAACCGAAGTTTTCTGCAAATAACTTTTAAAATTGGTGCTCTACTTGAAATGAAATCTGATTTGAAGAGTATGGGCAGTGATAATCTCTTAAAATTGAGGAATGTTTCTTTCTACACAAGGACTGTAAACAAGATGTTCATATCTTGTAAGTTGCTCCAATTTCACATCATTTTAATCCTTGGGGGTCACTACCTCCCCTCCCCGACCATTCCAGCTATTCCCCACCCTCCCATTGTGTATTTTGATTTGGTTGTCCATATATTAGTAAAACCATTTGGCTTCTGTCTTTTTCTATCCGACTCATTTCTGCTAGTTTTTAACATTGTTTTGGAAGTTCTAGTCAGGGTAATAAGGCAAGAGAAAGATGTAAAAGGGATACAAATAGGAAAAGAGGAAATGAAGCTATCATTACATGCAAATGATATGATTCTTTTTGTAGAGAACCCCAAATAATCCACAGAAAAACTTCCTGAAACAATAAACCAGTTCAGTAAGGTAGCCGGTTACAAAATCAACACATAGAAGTCAGTAGCCTTCCTATACGCAAAAAGTCAAGCAGAAGAAGAAGAAATTTAAAAAGGCATCCCATTTACCATCACACCAAAAACAATTAAATACCTGGGAATAAACCTAACAAGATGCATAAAAGAACTATACAAAGAAAAATTTAAAACGCTACTAAAAGGGATAGAAGAAGGCATAAGGAAATGGAAAGACATTCCTTGCTCATGGATTGGAAGAATTAACATCATCAAAATGGCCATCCTACCAAAAGCAATCTACAGATTCAATGCAATCCCCTTAAAAATTCCAAAGACATTCTTTAAAGAGATAGAACAAAAATTCATATGGAATAACAAAAGATCTCGAATATCAAAAAACCTCCTCTCCAGAAAAAGAGAGAATGGAGGCCTAACTATTCCAGACTTCAAGTTCTACTACAAAGCCACAATAATTAAAACAGCATGGTACTGGTACAACAACTGACAATCAGACCACTGGAACAGAATTGAGAGTCCGGAAATAAAGCCAGACATATAGTCAACTAATCTTTGACAAAGGAGTGAAAAACTTACATTGGAACAAAGATAACCTCGTCAATAAATGGTGCTGGAAAATTGGACTAAGACGTGCAAAAAAATGGACCAAGACAACTCCCTCACAGCATGTACAAAAATCAGTTCAAAATGTATGAAAGACTTGGATATCAGACCTGAAACTGTAACATACATAGAGGAAAATTGGGGCAAAACCCTCCATTAAGTACAATTCAGAAATCCCTTTCTGGAAACATCTGCAGAAGGTAAAAAAAATTGAAGGAATTTGTTCCAATTTGTCATCTCTCCAGTCTACAGGTTTGCAGGTTTTTAATTTTTACTTACCTAGATTATTGCCTGCCCTATTTTCTTACTTTTGAATTACTCTTTCCTACCCAAGCCATAGTCTTTATAACAACCTTCAAGTTAAATGCTGTTCTTTCATAATGATGTTCCAGTCCCTATAATGTTCTAAGTTCAGCATTTCATTAATAAACTAAAGTTTTCATAACATCACAATGGGTGACACCATAAAGATGGAAAATTTTCATGACAGTCAAAGACTCACATTAGAATTAATGTCAGAAATCATCATTTTTAATGACTGATGAGTTTTTAATAATTCATGCAGCTCATGCTTTTTATAAATGAAACCATGGGCAGAGCACCATATATAAAATAGATTTAATCAAAACTGTTTTGGTTGAAGGAATTAGAGCCCTAATATATTACTCAACCCCCTTGATTCTTTGCAGATACTAAAGTCTCATTAAACCATTTGAAAACTACTCTGTATTTTCAGACCTCCGATCCTCCAGTGCATTAGTCCCTTCTACATTAACTGCCAGTGGATTTTCCATTGACATCCTTTCTCATAAGGAAGGCCATCTTATATGGAGACACCTTTAATCATTACTTAGAAAGTTTATTCTTATGTTTTACTGGTTCCTTTGTGACTTTTATTTGTAGAACCTAGAACAGAACTAGATTGTACCCTATTCTAAGTATTTGCATTAGTGATTATTCTTCTCTGAAAGGTTTTTTTAACAAACTAAAATCCCAGATTTTTTCAACTTGTGATAATTTGTGCCCCTAAAACTGTTCCCAAAGCTTTGTTGAATATCTTAATTCAAATTGCTTTCCTTTGGATTTGCTCCATTTTTAGCTGTATCAATCATAACTGTAAATTGTTATTACTATCATGTAGTCATCTATTCTCATTTCAGAAATTCCACTTCTATTAATATGACCTGTCATTGACTATGATTTGAAGGAGACTAGTAAAGCTTATTCCTTATGTCATTTTTAATATACTATTGCAGAGCAGCTCGTAAAATCATTTTTATGATTTTAATGGTCATTTTCCTTTGTGTTGGTTCATGAAGTCAACCAAATGATTCTGTAAGAGTGATTTCCAGGTTCTTGACACTTATAGGACTAGTTCGTGGGATTTGGTAGATCTGTGACTGTATGTGTAGCTTTTATTCCATCAATCACACAGGAACCATCATCTTTAAAAATACCTATAGATTTTTATTGATAAAAATTTTGTTGAAAAAAATTGGTCATTATTTTAGATCAAAATTATAAAATCATTTATATCTGACTTAAAGAACTTTCCTACTACAGAATTTTTAGAGCTTGGAAACCTGCTAAATTGATTTGGTACAACTCTAACGGTCCTATTATAATTTCAAAAATCTATACCCAAGACCAGGAGTTTTAACTACTATTAAATAACTGAATTTTTAGGCAGCAGAGAAAAATCTTCTGAATTTTTATTCTTCCCTAAGAATTTTTTCAACTTTGTGGGTTTCAGCCAAATACTTTGCCTTCCTTGAGCATATTTTCATGTGGTTTCATTATATTTATTCAACATTATTTTCCATTAGTTCTCTATTTTTAATTGCTGGTAACCATTTCAGTGTGTAGCTATTACATGGTGCAGAACTGATTTTTCCACGTTAATGTCCGAGGAGACCATGACCCATTTTATTTGCTGCATGGTCAGCCGTGGTATTCATGGCAGGTTTTCTGAATATTTCTGATGAAGTCTTCAAGCACATGTAATTCTGAAAACACATTCCCATTCAGTAAGACTTATACAGGATGGAAAGCCCAACATGGCAAAAGGTTTCTAAAAAATTCCATAAACATTAAGCATATTTATGTCATAGCATTAAGTTTGGTCAATTTGAAACTTACTGTATTGTAGTATAAGAGGCATGTTGTTTGCTTGTGTTTACTTTCTCAGGAGTAAATGCGTTTTGGTTAACCACAATGGCAAACTTAGTCAAGACATTTATGTCAACAAATCCTAGTGCTTAACAAAGTCACATTCTTAGTTTCTGGGACAGCAGACTGGATTCTAAGTAATAAGGTGTTTATAAGGCGTGCTGTAAATCTGGGGCTATAAACATGTCTACTTTTCTGTTAAACCTGCTGCTGTGCATGAGGTACAATAAGCTCTCTTTTCAGTTTTATGGTGGCCAGTATGTTGGTTTGCCAGCCTTGATTGCTGTTGATTCTACTGTTCCCAAAGTCTCCTGCCAAGTTCTTGACCCAAGTCACGCTCCCTGGTGATGTCATAAGACTGCAAAGAATTTGCTCATTCACTGTACCTGCAGGGATGTCCCAAGAATCACATACCTTCCCTATTAGTCACACGCTGGTTGGAGAATAACATCTTGGAAAAAAGGGGGGGGGGGGGCTTCTCCCCATGATTTCAAAGAAAACAATATTTTTCTGTTTCATAGTGAGTTTGTAAAGATGAGTATTGCTCTATAGAGATTGTTTTTAGGATGATTCTTTCAAGAGTTAGCAATACTGATCTTGATATCTTGACAAGAAACACAATTTTCTCAGCATTAATAAGCAAATTTATTTCAGCTTACATATTTTTGAGATCTAGTACCTAGTGTTTGAGATTACCACCATGGTTACTGATGCCAAACATCTGGAGGGAAAAGGGAAACAGGTCAGTGATCTGGGTAATTAAATTACATGATGTCAGATATGCCTATTTGGAGAAATATGATCAACTTTAAGTTCTTTGATTTTCACCCAAATATTTGGCATTTATATAGATAACCTTGAGTCTTGCTTTACTTTAATCTTTGATTCTCTCAATCAGAATGCTCATAGACTAATGTTTTAATGTTGCTAATACTTAGATCAAATTTTAAAACAAAAACAATAAAACCTCAATAAAATTTCTCTAAAACCTACTGGTTTTGAGCTCATTGCTAAACAAATTGTTTATACATCTATGCACTTTGTTTCTCAGATGAACACTACCAAGATGACATGATATTTTGATGAGGCATGGTTCAAATGAAATTATAAAAAACACAAGTTAATTTCTCATGGAAAATCATAGAATTGGAGCTTTTCCTGTATCTTATGATAAGTTAAAATTTTCCCTCTGACATTTTACATTTAATAAGAGTGGTTTTTTTGGAACAAGATTTTCTTCTGTCTCTGGGGAAGAAACTCCATCAACCACTAAAATTGTTAACCAAAGACTAGAGAATATTTTTGGACAGTACTTTGAGTTATTGTGCCCACAGTTATGCCTATATATTTGACATTCAGTTTGATAATTGACATGAATCAAGAGAAAAAATACTTCTTTGAACAATCGGTATAGCTATATTGCAAAAATATAGATATGGTACAAAAAGACTCTTGACTTCCCCAATGTTAAAGTATTTTATTATAAATAAATCTGTTGATTTTATAGTAAAACCTTAATAAATGTATAAAGCAAAAACAAATATGAAATCTAAAAAAATTAACATTAATTTAATGTGATTTACAGATGCTTTAATGATACAAAATTATTAATTGTGCCGTGAATATAAATATATGCTTCATAAGGAGAGATCCATATCTGAATTTCTCTCATTGTGAGATCCTAGGAAATATTTGAGAAGAAACTGAGTTAATAATCATTATTAACCTGAATAATTTTTAAAATATTTAAAATATTGAGCACATCAAAGACATAACACCATTACACTGAAAGCTACAAAGCATTATTGAGAGAAGCTATGAGGTACTGAATAAATGGAAGGACATGCCATTTTTGTAGCAGGGAAGATTATATTATATAAAGATATCATTATATAAAGATATCATTTTTACCCCAAAATTAGTCTATCAATGCAATGTAATCCACTCAAAATCTTATCAAGTGACTTTTTATAGAAACCAATAAGGCAATTCTTAAGTGAATGTAGAAATTTAAAGACATAAATAGACAAGGAAATATTTAAGAACAAATGATTTAAAAGGCAAAAGTTTAACAGCTATATAGCATGATCCCCTATAAACTATACTAGTTTTTAATGTGTGGTATTAATACAATTATAGACAATTGAGAACACAGCCATAAACAAAGTAAACCTCTGAAATAAAAACAAAAAGGATGTCTTACTACTTCAAAGTAGTCATTGCTTAACCAGGACACCAAAAGCACTAAATATTTTTTTAAAGATCATTTATAGATCTATACTAAAACAACATAATAAAAGCATGTTGACTTCAGTACACAAATGGATTGCATAACAGGGGCTACCCTAACCCTTCTTTCTGAAATAACAATCACAAAAAAAAAAAACAGACAAAATACATTCTCAAGATGCTGAGAAGCAGGAAATGAAAAAAACAATGATGTCTATAAACGGATAACAAGATGAATAACAAATGAGTTGAACTCTGTTATTGACTTGGCCTACAATGTTTAAAAAGTTAACAGTCTACAATGCAAGATGGAAGAACCAGGCTCCCTAGTTGAGGAGACAGAACTGAGTTCCCAGAGAGACTTAGGAGGATGAGTTTACTAGACAGAGCACAAAACAAAAAGAAATAACTCTGGAGGTCTAGAGGTGATGATTTAACCAGGTATTGATTTCTATATGTATGCAGGGAGGCCATCTGAGGTCAGGCAAAAAATAAGAAGTATTAGGGGAAACAGTGCCCAGAACTTTCCAAAGTTAAAACCACTATCTGATTGGTATAGTCAGATTCCTATACTTAGGATATGAGAAACAACTCAAAAACTGAGTTGGTTCTATAATGGGAAAGAAATCTAAAATTAACCTTAGATTAAATGACCCTCAGATTCTACCTGACAGCTCTCAAAAGCAAATTCAGAAGAATCAAACTGCTTCCATTTAATGGCAGAGTTTAAATACAATGCTGAAATACAAACATATTCACAACCCCAAGGGGGTAAAATCATAATTCCAATTCACTTGCCATATAATTAAAGATTACTAAGCAGAAAAATACATCCCATAATGAAGATAAAAATCAATGAACTGAAACCAACTCAGATGTTAGACTTAACAAACAGGGGCATTAAAAAGCTATTATTTTAACTGCATGCCAGATGTCCAAAAAATTTAGTAGGGATGGAAAAGATATATATAAAGAACACAAATCTAACTCACAGAGTTGAAAATAACAATGTCTGAAATAAAATCTTCATTATTTAAGATTGTTGGCAGACTAAATATTTTATTTAAAAAAGATTAGTGAAATTGAGGGAAAAACTATCCAAATGAAACACAGAGAAAAGTTTTACAAAATTAATTTAAAATAGTAGTCAGATATGTGACAAGTTCAAGGTATGTATATATCTGTATATATAATATGTATATCTTTCAAGTATGAAAAGAAAAAAGAAATGATCATACTAAAGAACTATACCCAACAAAAATATCTTTTAAAATGCATATTTGTCAATATATCAGAAAAATACTACTACTTAAAATCTACATAAACACTTCTACATAAAGGAATGAAAAGTATAATGGTAGTTACATGATAAAGTACATGATATAAATACACATGATTTTTTAGTTTTTAAGTATCTCATTAAATATAATGATAACAATGTTTTGTCATATATATGTTTGTAAAGAAAACATATAATCAACCTCAATATATCACATTAATGAATCACAGTATTGCTAAGACACTAGTTAGGATATCAAGATTATCAATAAATTTATCAGTTCTCCCAAATTAATCTATATGTTCGTACAATCCCAGCCAAAATCCCACAGATATTTTGTAAAAATTAATGAGCTTATTCTAAAAATGTGAAAATATTGGAAAGACCTAAAGTAGTAAAGTTGGAGGTATTAGTGCTACACAATTTCAAGATTTTTACTAAAAGTAATGTAATCAGAACAGCATAGCACTGGCATCAAGACAGATGAGTTGAGCTAGAACAAATAATCTAGATCTGTGAAACAAACTGGGAAGTTTAGCAGTAAACAACAAATTTGTACAATGGTTTCTTGCAAAGCAAAGGGGAAATTTGGTAAAGAATGGTAGTCTTAGTCTTTTCAATAAATGGTGCTGAAACCAATATTCATATGCTCCCTATCTCCCTCCAAAAGAACCTTTATTTATATATTACATCATAAATAAAAAAATAGATCATAGACCTAAATGCTAAATATAAAACCTAAAACTGTAAAGCGACTAGAAGAGAATATTTGTAACTTTCAGTTAGACAAAGTTTTCTTTGATAGTCAGGGAATACTCCAGATGTTCCATAAAAATTATCATTGCAACACAACATGAAGCATTTCATAACAAACTGGCAAAAAAAAATTGCATGACCCTGGCAAAAGAAACACTATAATAAGCAGTATGTGCCCTTGAGCAAAAGATCATTTCCTATTACCAAATAAACTGGATCATGAGAAGACTGTTTAGCAACCTGCACCCTAACTGCCCTCCTAGTAGGTATTAAGAAAGGGGTGTAGTAATTTTATTTGCTTACTCAAAAATGTCTAATGATAGGTATTATACTTCACTCTTTTCTAACATGATATAGAGAGAAACTCTCTTTGATATGAGATATGTCCTTTTTCTCAGTTCATAGAAGAAAGTCCTTCCAAAACTTCACCATTGTTTTCTTCTAATGCAGATTCTATTTATGAGAATTAAAAACAACAAAGACAGAAACTAAACAACAATCCCAACACTAAATTGTTAAAAAAATAAAAATAAAAACACCTCATATGAAACGTTCGCATCATTTATGGACACATAAAAGTAATCTCTTTTTGCTTTCAGCTACTTTTAGGGAAAATTCTGATAACAGGGCCTCCACATGCTTCTACAACTTGATCTTAGTGAGTGACCTTAGTGAGTGTGGTGACCACACAGCAGTGTGCTCTGATGTCAGCACAATCTTTCACCTTCTCAGTGAGTTTGTGTAGGAAGAGTCTGCTGCCAGATGCTACTCAAATAGGCTTCCTAGCTTTGAGAAAAGTATTTTAAATTTAGCATACCTTCTGGACAACTCTTATCTGCACTTTCTCTAACTTAAAAAGAGTGATTACATAAAAATACAATGAGACCATATAAACTGCTATATATTTCATATGGTAAGTCATGCATCTTCACTCAAGGGAGTATTAATGGGGACATCTCCACCTCCAGTTCTGCTTTATCACTTCATCCTTATCCCACCCATAGGAGATTTTTGTCTCTTTAAGCAGATACTGGTGTAGTGCTATCCATTTTCATAATTCTATTTGATAGAAATCTAAATATTGCTCTTTTACTAGAACATAATAATCATATCTCCATCTCTTCTAAACGTTGTCAAACAGCTGCTATTTCACTGCACTGACTTACAAACTTGTTCCAAGAAGTTATTAACTGGGATGCATACTCCCACCTTAAGTGCCTCCAAACTGCTTGTTTTATGTTTGTTTTGTTATGTTTTCCCTTCCCTCCTTGTTAATGTTACTTGTCCTAGCAGGTTGCCTAAATTGTTCTTAATTTATAAAGGCTTCTTTTTGCTTCCTCTAAGTTATTACCACCAATGTTCTTGGGTTAAAAATAAAATTACATTTGTCTCATTAAAATTCTATAGATAATGAAACTTGACCTGATTTGTATATCAGAAAGTTTCTTTATTAGATTTCAGGGTCTGGTTATGGGGAACCATTTCTCCCTTTCCAATTACTCATTAGCAGTGGGTAGAGATGAAAGATGATTTGATCACTATCAAATAAAATTATTTCGAAAACAGAATATGGATAACTACCAGCTCCAGGACTAGTTTCATGATACTGTCATCAACCTTCATGGAAGTTCCATTGACTCCCTCTATGTATCATCTTGGCAAATGCCTATGGGCATGAATTGGAAGTCACCTTGAAAAATCCTGTAACTTGCAACAATCTCCAACTTAAGTGAAATAAACTGATTTCATTCTCAAATGGTACATTGCCAAGACTGCTGAATGGCAAATATTACTGAAAGGGATATTATCAGCTTATAATCAGTTGTCAAAATCTTATTTTAAGATTGTTTCTAAAAGTAGACACTACACAAAAACAAACAAACAAACCAAAAAACCCTGACAGCACATGAGGCTGGTAAATTCTATAGGTGGGCAGGTAGGACTTGACAATGAACATGAGAGTACCGACACTTGGAAATGAAAGCTGAGAGGAGAAATCCCACTAGGCAGAGAATGAAAAGCATTGTACAACTTCATCCCTTCATTACTTTGCTAGAGCTCTAGATAAATACATAACATGTTTTATGATCCTTTTCAAAAGTTATATGAAAAAAATTCATATGCAATTCTTATAGCTCTTATTAGAAAGAAAACCTTATCCCTCAGTATTTTCCAGAGTTGCCTTAAGTCTGTTAAACTCATCTACATATAACTTCAAGCCAAAGATACTTCAAAACATAGATCCCCTTAAGGGAGTAGAGTAACTTATTGAAAGACTGTTGACAAAAAGCAGTGGTTCATTTTATACATGAGGTATATATTCATACTTATTTAAATAAATAGAAAAAAATTACTTAATAGAGACTGACCAGATACTAAGCAAATCTATTTATGCTTCCTAGGCACATAGTTAAACTACATTTACTAAATGTATATTATTATATTCATGTAATATGTAGAAATGAAAAAATTAAGACTGTAACTTCTGCATATTTGTTTTTGTTTCTCTCCATCTGCTGCCTGGATAATACCAAGGCAACATAAAAAAACCACTAGCTGAAGATAGTATGACTACAGCATAAGGAGCAGTCCCACTACTGGTCCTCATTGGGAGATAAGTGAAAATATTCTGTTGGGTCAAGCACTGAGAGTAAAGGCATCACTTATTTCAATATATTAAATAATTAAATCCCAATTTAAAATGCTTTATTAATATTATATATACATTTAATAGGCATATAGAGATACAGATATAGATATATAGATATATATCATGTGTGTGAAATAAAGGGATTACTCATTTGGAAATTTATCCCACATTGTGGGCTAAAATCACAATGTGTGATGAGATCTACTGAGTGGAAGCTGAATTCTTAAACTTTAGCTATTAATACTCTCAAATACAGCTAAGAAGAATTCACACTATATAATGTCAGAGCTACAAACTGTGGGTAACATGGGAACAGTATTCATCTTGAGAATTATGCTTCTAGTGAAAATGCTGATATGTGGTTTGAATCATAGTCATGACACTAACTTAATCATGTTGTTTCGGACTTCTGTGCTTGGCGTTCTTGTCTGTAGAATGGGAATTAAGTTGGTAGCAACCTTGGTAGTGAAGGCTAATTAAGTGAAAAATGCCAAGTGCTTAGGAGAATGTATGGCACACAGTTTATTAACTATGAGTGATTGTAACAGATATATCTCTGTATCTCGCTTTCCATATCTGGAAAGTTAGTAAAACCTCTCAAATAGATAAGGGGGAGTAATACACAGTAATGTGGTAGATTATTAAATCATTTTCCCTAATGAATTATACCTTGGTGTCTGTATCCTGGTGGTATATTCTCCATTGACTCTGGACTAGGCCTTAAGACTTGCTTTGATTAATGAGGCTCCAGCAATATAACAAAAGTAAAGGCTTAATAAGCATGTGTATATTGTGCTCACCCTCTTGTAATGCTACCTCTACCAAAAAAACATTTGGACTGTCCTCTGGGAGAGGCCATGTAAAGGCAAACTGAGGCACTAGAGATATCTGTGTTGAGAAGAACTGAAATCTTGTCAATATCGAATCTTCCTATATTTGAACAAAAACTTTCCATTTATTTGTTCTTTAATTTAACTCACTCATCAGAGTTTTATATCTTTCCTTACACACATATTGTAAACTTTTTGTTGGATTTCTATAGAAATATTATATGTGGACACTGCTTATAGAAATGATGCTGCACTTAGAGCTTCAAATTCCATTCTTTATTGTTGTATATAGTACATACAGTAAAGTTTTGAATGTTAACGTTGTCCCCTACAACCCTATAGCAACCCCGTAATCGTCAATCGCTTCAGGAAGGTTGTTTTTTAACACATCCTTCATTTTTAATGTAAATAATCATGTAATCAGAGAGATGACATCTGATCAGAAACTATTGGAAAGACGGTTTCATTTCTTTCTCCCCAGTCAGTACACTTTTTATTTCCTTTTATTGTCTTCTCTCCCAGTATGATGGTAAATGGGATTGTAGGAATAGACATTCTTGTCTTGTATCTGATATTAGTGAGAAAATGTCTAGCATCTCACTATTAAGTGTCAATAAACTGTAGGGTTAGACATCCATTATCAAGTGGGAAATCTTTCCTTTTTTTTTTTTTTTTTTTTAGACTAGGTCTCGCTATTTTTGCCCGTGGAACCGCAGGCTCTCGTTTCCCGGGGTACCACGAACTCAAGTCATCCCCAGCCTCAGCTTCCCAGGTAGCTGGGATGACAGGCGCGCGCCACCACGCCCAGCTATTTTTTTGGAACTAGGTCTCGCTACGGGCCCCAGGCGGGACTCGAACCGCGATCCCTAGCCCCGGTTGCTTCATAGACTGAAGCTTACAAACACGAGTCACCGTGCCCGGCCCGAAATCTTTCCTTTTATTTAGCAGTTTTCTAGGAGAATAGTCATTTATTTATCTTCTCTGTGATGTGATTACAGCATGTAGTTTGGACTTCTGTTCACGATTCTTGATTCATAGCTCACAAAATCCTTAGCGTTTCCTAGATAATAAAAGCAATTGCTATAATATTTGACCTCTAGTATTCAGTTCTAAAATTGTCTCAAATCTATAAAGGTACAATGGGCATTTATAACAAGTTCCCTTCAACTATAGTAGTGCTTAATACACTGAAGTGATTTTTGGAAATTCTCAGAAGATGGAGGAACTGGTTGCCTTGAGAAGCAACCATAAATAAAAGGTTTGAAATAAAGAGAATGCGATGTAAGGTACAGACTGGGGGGGGGGGAGAATCGTAAAATTCATATTTGGGTACAAATTTAAATGGATATTACTAAGTGCAAGAAATCAGACTGAAAAACTGAAAAGGACTGGTATCCAAAATATGGCAAAGAACTGTCAAACTCAACAATAAGAAAATAAGCAACCCAGCTGCTTGGGTAAAGTGGGCAAAAATATTTCAACAGACACCTCACCAAAACAAATGCAGATGACCAATAAGGATATGAAAATATTTTCAATATTGTATGTCCGTATGGAGTTACAATTTAAAACAATAAAATGCCACTGCATATGAAAATTCAACAGTAACAACACCATATGATGGTGAGGCTATCAAACAACAAGACTTCTTTGACTTAGATTTCTCACAGAAATTCTTTGATGGTGGGAATACAAGTGGTACAGCCTCTTCAGAAGACAGTTTGACTGTTTCTCATAAAATTAAGAAGTCTTACCAAGTCATCCAGCAATTGCACTCCTTGGTATTAACCCGCAGGAGTTGAACTCTCTCTATTCATTCCTACACAAACTACACAAGGTTGTTTATAGCAGATGTATTCATAATTGCCAAAATTTGGAAGCAACCAAATTGTCCTTTAATAACTGAATAGATAAATAGACTGTAGTATATTCAAGCAATGAAATATTAGATAATATGAAAAAGAAATCAACTCTCAAGCCATGGAAAGACATGGAAGAAACTTAAATGGATATTACTAAGTGTAAGAAGCCAGACTGAAAAGCTATATTACAATAACTCTATTGATGCTCAGTAAGAGCAAAGCTATGCAAACAATAAAACAATCTGTGGTTATTAAAGGTTAATAGTAAAATTATTCTCCATGATGCTATAATGTTAGATACAGGTCATTATACATATACTCAAGCCCACAAGATATACATAACCAAGAGTGAATTCAAATGAGTGATAATAACCAATCAATGTAGGTTCAGCTATTATAACAAATTAGCATCTCTGATTTTGATAGTGGAGGAAACCATGCATATGTGGAAGTAAATAGTATATGGGAAATTTCTATACCTTCTTCTCAATTTCACAAATTGGTAGTTAAAAAGATAGCAAGGATCATTAATAAGACACCTTATATTAAGCTTCTGTTATACAGCAAGAACCATGGTAGATATGGTTGGAGGGGAAGGAAAAAAAAAGAAGTGATAGATGCAAAGTGAAATAGGTGGTACATACCATAAATGTTCATATTCTGGTTGGAAAGAAAAGACACATTGAAAATAAACTAAGAAGCTAGCCCTCCCCCTTCCAACTCCTACCAAGGCCCTTTACTGAATATGTGACAGTTATTTACAGTATGCAACTTAAATTTTATTCAGTAACTTCTAAAGCAGAGAAGATGACTAAGAGGGATACCACCAAGATCCTGCACAACAAGTTGAAAACTCAAAAGACTTCAGGGACCTGGCAGGTTACTACAGACATAAGCAATGCAGGGAAGTGTGAAAAATAGAGTAGGGACTTGTAGAGAATGCTGGAGATAAGAAAGAACTGTGGTCAAACTCAAGCATGTTCACTTTGCCTAAAAGAATTCATATTAAAAGCCAAATCAAACTAAAAGAAAACCAAATTTTCAAATAAAAGTTTAAGCCTCCCTGCACAGCTAATTACAGATTTATTTTCTCCAAAGGGTAGGTTTTCTGTATCTCTTACTGCAGGCATTTGATAAGCAGACTCCTACTTCTAGAGAATCTAGAAACAATGAAGTTAACACTTAGCATAACGTAGTACATAAGACAATGGATTTTTCTTTAGTTCTGCTTTTGTGTATGAGTAACAGTGCTAATGATAACAGATCCTAAAAAATAATAAATAAATGAAGGAAAAAATACAATTTAAAAAGCTCATGACTGCTAGATATGAGCTCTGTCCTCAACTAAGTTACTTAAAAGACTTGGCCACCAATCAGTTAAACAGCACATATTGGTTGGGGAAGAGCTAGTAGTCTAAATAAAGTACATAAGAATTAAACATTAAATAACGAGTTGAAACATGAATTGTTCTGTGGTCAAGAGCAGCCCAAGAAGACATGATGACTAAATGTAAAGTAAAAATCTGTACAGAATCCTGGAAGAGAAAAAGGATACTAAGTAAAAATGAAGGGACTCTGAATCAAATATGCACATCAGCCATTAATCATGTATCAACACTGTTACATTCATTAATTATAACAAATGTACCTGGCCTGTACTAATATATTGTTTATACATAATATTGAGTGCTGAGGATATGGAAACTCTCTATTATATCTTGGCAATTTTTTAGTAAATATGAAAATATTGGGGGTTTTATTTTAATGAATCAATGACTAATATAGTAGATCCAGTTCTCTTGTTTTTCCCACAGGCAGTTTGTAATCTGTGTCATAGGAGCCTTTGGCAAGCATGAATCATAATTACATCAAAGGTAAAAGATTACAAAATTACAGGCTATTGAAAGACAGCTCTAAAATAATTTACTTAAAAGTGAAAATCGCAATCTGTAATATAGTAATGTGTGTTGTTACTAGGGCATCAGTTGTGAGACCAGATGATGGCTATTTTACCTCCTGAACTTTTGAGACATGATGTATATAAATGATAGTTCAGTATGTCTATAGCTACTGAAATATATGCAAATACTTTATTTCTATGGGTACAAAGTCAAAAGCACTGTTGTGGTTTGTAGCCTTCATTCATAACTTAAGAAAATGTTAAATTTCAAATAGAAGTTGTAAGAAAAAATTGTACATTTTCTCCATCCAATTTCACCGGGCCCACAGTTCACCATCTCCAAAGTCCTATTCACATTCTATAGTAAAAGGGTCCCTGGGATAAGGAAGTGCTTATACTTAGATCCTCTCTAAAAGGAAAGTTAGAATTGAGTCTATGAAGTCAGTAGTTTTCCCAGTTGTGGATTTGTGTCTCTGTTTAGACATTTAAGAAATTTGGGGGGGAAATGGTTTACCACACTGCTTCATTCCTTTACCCTACTTACTTCCATTCATCTCCTTCCTGGTTTGATAGTCTTAGTACTCTCATTTAAAAGTTAGAGGTACTTACTCCAGCTAAACTTCAGAGGAATCAGAATATTCGCAACGCCAAACCCAACATAGAACGGGTGAGGGACCCGACAAAAGTCCAGCCCACAGGCCTGAGGTGGACACAGCAAATGGACAACCAAGTGAACCAGTGCATGTAAGACCAGAAAAACAACCTTAGAGACACGATGTCACGAAGCGCACTTCTGCACTCGCCGGGCCAAGACCCGGGTCTTCATTTTGGAGACTTATTCAATGAGAGCAACACACCCTCCCCTCATTACGGGAGAGGAGAGGATGACCAAGAGGGGATAATGGGCCCCACATCAAAACTGCAAACTGAAGCAGAGGAGATGCTCTTCAAAGACCACTCGCAGAAGCTTGAACTCACAGAGAAACTTCTTGACCAACACTGGCTGGGGGCGAGACCCAGAGCCATAAGGAAAAGCAGTAAAGCAATGGAGATGGGATTGCATTGGAGAGGATGGCCTGCAGCACGAAAACATGGACAGATCACAAACGAATATAACCTGGCCAACCAACGCAAACTTAAGACTGAAAATATAACAGCAAGGATGGCCTGGACCCAACAACGCAGTCCCTCACCCAGAGAAAAGACACTAACATAAGAAAGAGACTAATGGACCAGCACAGCTAATAGGCAACAGAGTGGGGCTTGAGAGAATGGAAGGGGCACCAGAGGGAGAAAGAAGGAGGGAAAAAATAATAACATAGAGGTTGTAACCTAAAGAACAAAATAAAATAGCATTAAAAAAATAAAAGAGGTAAAACTAAATGCTTATCACTTTTCTGCTGCTCATCATAAGAATCAAAGTCTTCCTTGAGTTTGTTTATATTTTCTTCTTACCTTCCCTCAGGAAACAAGTTCCAAGTGTTCAACTAGGCACTTCATTTAGAAATATTTTTTTTCACTTGTCTATATCCTCTCCACACAACATTTTCTGTAAGCATTAGCAAAAAACAGCTCACATTCAAATCATGTTGCTAAAGAACTTACTTGTATAAATACCGTTAATCCGTGGTCAGTTTACACCTTATCAGTCATGGACCCTTAAATAGCACCCTGAGATATGACTCTCTCAATTTCTTCACTGCCCCATCTCCTGTAAGTTACTAAAAGGCAGAAAGTCTTTGGTAGTCAAGCTATACCATCCCGAAAATGCATAGTATCCTGCCCAGAATTGGCTGGTGACCAGCAGCTTGACAGTGCCAAGTACAATTTTGTAGGTAAACACTTAAAAGTGTTCCCCTGATGGCTTTCTTCATCTTTACACAAACTTACCTGTTGACGGTATCTGTCAGTGCCTCCTTCCCAGGAGAGTGGTGCTGGCCCCACAAATCAGAATTTCTATTTGCTGAGAATGGAGTCTGGCAACCATTCAACCACAAGTAATCTGAAAACATTTACCTGCCTAAACCAATCTGCCTTTGAAATCCTGGCTCGGGTATTGCCAAGCTCGGAGACATCGCAAACAATGTGTTTCATTTCTAAAAAACATAATTAATCTACTATGTTTAAAGTTTGACAAGATGTCCTGAAGCCATCCTTTATTTCATTTTAGTATCAGCAGCCTTGAGTAAGTAATTTAATAGAATAAAGTCTGAAAAAAGACTGAGTTAATCAAGGAACTGATCAACTTGATTCTATCTGATTTTGATCAGCTTCTTCCAACTAATTACTAATTCCTAGTAATGTTGTTTTGGTAAAATGCAGATATGTAAGTATTTAAGAGCAGGGTCCATTTGGTTTTATTTTTCAACTTGAGCAGAAATATGTCTATTTGCTGAGTCTCAGTTTACATAGAAAAACTTGCTTCTTTTGTCCCAAAGTATAAACATATATTCCTGAGTGGAACTTTTACTGTTCTGTGATTCAGTGCTGGCGCCTTAATCAAATAATGCCACGTTAATACAATGAAGTTCTTGTTAGTTTCTGTTGGAAAGTTTTCTGCCAATTCCAAAAGGGTCATTCCCTCTATGTTGCCCCATCCCACATGATTTCAGAGTCTAGATATTCTGCAGAGGAAAGTGGAGAATTAAGATCAGCATGGATAATTTCAGCCCCTGACCCAAGAAGAGTCCATTTTTCCTCTTCCACTAAAAGAAAAATTAGCATTTTTAATCTGTTACATGAAGGGGTTGGACTTGCCAGTTTCCAGAACATTATTAGCATTTCCCATCCTCACCAGTGCTCTGTGGAGCCAGAGTGGTGACTGACTGGGAACAGAGACTGGCTGTGGGGAAGAGCCAGGCTTTAAGGTAGGAGTCCAGAACCAGGGTGGACAGCTTTTGGACAGAGATTCCCAAAATACCTCCTCCAGTCTTATGGAACTCTGGGATCCCAAAATATCATCAGGCTTCAATGTATGTGAATATTTTGAGAAAGAAAGGGGGGGGAGGCTATTAACAACAAGTTTTCCTTATGTGAATTGTGCATATGGTTTACAGTTATCTTAGGGCCATGCATGCTTATCTTCTTGATCTAATCAATAAAATTGTGCTGCAGCTTCCCAATCTAAACGTGCCAGTTATGAACATGAAAAATACCATTGTCTCTGCATTTCATTTCATTTCATTGTCTCTGCATTGCATTTCATTCAAAATAAAAGAATGTTTTAAACTCCCAAAAGATTAAGGATATAGCCAAATATGAAAGAACAGTTGTTTTAGTAAATTTCATACAAATTCAACACATAATTCGTTGTTGGTTTATTTTGGTTTTGTTGGTTGTTTCTTTTTTTTAATAAACACTGTATATTTCAGGAATGACTGTTTTAGAGCATAATTTGGCAAAGACAGAATATCAGGAAATAGTATGCAAATCTGTGGCAGCCATGAAATTATGCCCCTCACACCTTCTGCTGCAGGAATATGATGAGAGACCCCAGACCTGTGCCACCCTAAACTCACATCAAGCCAACATCCCCTGCCACTTCCAGCCTGAGTGTTCATGCATGAGGGGTAAAGCAACACAATCTGGCCAGAAGCAGGAATCTCTGATGAGTGACTAAGGTAAGCGTGCCCCAAGGTCTTCCAGAAAGCTTCTTAGAGTAGAACTACACTCTGAGATTCTTCCTACCATCCTTCCTTCACCCTTCCTTCTTCACAGGAAGGAAGAGACAAACCTGGATTTTCCACATCTCCTCCACCTACCTCCACATTCCCCTTGTAGTTATTTCTTCATCTCTGTCTTTGGAGTCTGTCTCCAGAGTCCATACACAATGTCAAGACGTCTTCCCTGTAAGAGGTGAGGCCATTCAAATGACACTCATACCCTTAGGTTAGGCAGTGCCCTCTTTTGACTTGTGTAAAAGGAGCAGATTTCATTCTGCCTTACGATTTCTAGTAATAATAAAGTAGCAATGATCTGGCAGAAAGACAGTTGACAATCATCCTCAGATAACACACAGATCAGTGGTGCTCTCTCCCTCTTATACCTCCCCCTATTCTTCTCTCCTTCCTCTTCCTCCATCACCTGCCTCTTCTTTTACCGCACCTCCACTCCTCTCCTATTTACCCTTTGCCTCTTTCTCCAACCTTCATTTCATATTTCTACAACATCTTGTCTCTAGTATAAAGACCCACTTCAGGGTCTTACAACCCAAGAGTTCAATGTCCTTCAGTTGTATTTTGATGGAATTCATCCAAATCTGTGCTTTTCACAGGAGAGCTGATGTGAAGTGGACTCCATGAGCATCTTAGGGAATTCATTGATATCAACTCCATAATCTGTGGGTAGTCTCATACAAATTCACACAGGGTCCCGTGCCCACCTTTATTTTTTCAATTTATTGACTTTCTTGTTTTTTCTGCTGCTGAGATACCTTCTCCTATCATTTCCTCCCCCTGGACCCTGAAGCAGAAGCAATGACTCAAGTGTGATTACACTTTCTCTTCAGCTATTCTTTTGGTTACTATAGAAACTATTTTCATCTAATTCTTTTTAAGTTAATTTTCTGTTTGCTTCAGAAAGCCTCTGGATCCCATTAAACCACCAGGCTAATTCTCTGAGTCACAGATCAGAATTCTAGGCTAATGTGGATTTTAGAATGACTGGATCCAACTCTTTTATTAGTATTAATTCATCTATTTTTTCATTTATTTTTATTTATTTATTAATTCAAGTTTTAGAAAAATATATACAGGTAATGTCACTAAAAAGTAACAATATTAATACTGGAAATAAAAAGAAGAAAAATATATACTGGTCCTTTGCTATGTCAAGGTGGTGGCTAGTTACTGTGGCTACCTTTCAAAAAAAAAGGAAATGAATAATTAAATAAATATTTAATGTGTGGTTCAAGTACAGAACCCCAGAAGAAGGGTATCCACCTGCCTGAGGATACCTGGGAGAGTTGATCTAGAAAAGGACACCCAGAATGATTCAGGTACTTGATGCTGGGTGTTTATTCTCCTTGGTCAATCTCAGATTTGGTTCCATATGCCTTAGTTCCTAGATCCCCTCTGTGCCTCACACAGCCATATGTGGCAGAGACTATCATCACTCCATTTTACAGATGAGGAGAATAAGATCAGAGAGGTAAAGTAACACAGGTAAGTGACACATGAGTGAATGGCAGGGTCATCTGGTTGCTGTGCATCCTCCCAATTTCACTGCCAGATTTCCCAGGCTAAACCTTGAAGGCCAGGAATGAATTGAGGTCTTCTGATGCCTAAACTAGGACTAAAGCCTAATTCCAAAGGCCCCAGAGTAAGTGCCTGTTTTAATTAGTGAGAATCTCTGACACTCAAACTAGCTTCCTTGAAAAAGGTAAGATACTCCCTAGAATAGCAACTTCGGGGTCCTTGTTGAGAAGTGCCAAGGTTTAGGGTAGGGGACTATGACAAATTTAAAACTGAACTTCAATTAAACAAAAATGTACTGTAAGCAAATGCCTGGGATGTTTGGGTGAATAGTGAGTTTCTACCACATGCAAGGAAGAATAATAATCAGGTTTTCAAAATACTCAGTCAGACTTCACTGGCCTTTCTAAGATAGAAATGTAAAGACAGATAAAAGACTGTGTTCAGGTTTTATTTTAATCTTTGCCTCCTGGCTTGTGGTCTTAGAGGACTTAGTATTGAAAGCAAATGATATTTCTACCTCCTCCTTCCCAGAGCAGGAATTTGTATTTTAATTTTGGAACACTTAGGGAAAAATCAAATGAAATGCTTTATTTACTTTTAGGGGCACTTTTTTCCTTCTTTCCAGGAATAAAGCCTATTGCTTACTGAGTTGTAGACTAAATACCATAAGTCCCAAGGCAAAACTGGTTACTGGAGCTGGAGCACATGTATTCCTGCTCTGCCCGGGAGGAAGGCGCCCAGCTTCAAGGGGCTCCAGTACAGGCTGGATTTATTGGAGAGCATAGGAGTTAGTGTACCCTGAACTGATCTTCAAGGCAGGAGGTTTACTCATAAACAAGCAGAAGTAAACTGTAGCGAAGAGGTGCTGAGAGCTCTGCTTTGTTAGAGAAAGTTACATGTCTTTTTGTAAATGTGCTAGCAATTACAAAATTCTCTAAATTATGGAAATGATGATGACATAGCTACCAGTATATAAACCTCAATTTATCAGCCCAGCCTATCTTCTGTTCACCTAAGTAAGGTAGGTGACCCTATAATTTATCATTCAAACTGAACACTTAGAAATTTAAAAGAGTGCTATTTTAATTACATTGGGGTAGTATATTAAACAGGGTTAACACAGTGAGTGAGCATGAATTCTCAGACAAATATGGGCAAAATTTCTCTTTCCAAGGAAAGAAACAGATTTAGCATAATGTGTGCAGGCAGTGCATGATGATAAGTACAGCCTAAAAAGTGAAGGGTCAGGAGGAGAATTTCCCGCCTGAAACTATTTGGACCTGGAAGGGACCAGGTAATCATGTAGTTGAACCAGGTGGGGAATTGAGGGGGCACAGAGATATGCAAACTTGGGATGAATCCAGGCAACCTGGGCTGATCAATAGCTGCCCGATAGGTGGTTTCAGAAGCGCAGCTGAATGACTGAGTCCTAAGTGGAAGTAATTCTTGGGGTCAGTCACTTCCCCTCCTAACATCTTCACCCTCCTGGGAAATGCCCTCTGCATTTTCCACCACCTCTGAGTACGTGTTTAGCTATCCTTGTTGAAGAAATAGTAGATGACAACATCAGTGGAAGAGATCATTTGAGTAGTGTGCTTACTGGGTAGACATGTTCACTTGAATTAGTGTGTTCAAAAATAATGCCAGTCACTACTGGCACTTGGGGGGGAGCCACCCAAAGGAAGTGGGAACCCCTACACACACATACACAGATCCCAAGTCCTGCCAGGCACAGGTATGTGCCACCAGAACTCCAAACTCAAAGTGGCAAGAGAAGTAAACCAGAAGTCAATAGAGTCACACCCTACTTATCTAGCAGAAAACAGAGGTCTAAGCATAGCAACACATGGATGGCTCAGTTCTGATGGGAGAAGGGAGAGTCTTTAAAGGACCTGATACTACAAATAACAACTCGAGCTAGATATACAGATAGAGATAGAAATAGAGATAAATAGAGGGTAGTGGGCCTTCAACAAATTGCCTTAAATAGCAAATGTGCCCCTTGTGGAGGTCCTGAACGCTGGACAGGGAATGACCAGAGTAATTGAGAAAGGTATAAAGAAAGTGGAGAAGACAAATTTTGCATGGTACCTCTCAGCAAAAGAGTGATTTAAGGTTTTTTGGGTGTTAACTGGAAGCATGAGCTCATATGGGGAGCAACTGTCAGATGCCAAGAGCACCTGAGAGTGTTTTCTCTGCCTTTGATTATGGCCAGAAACTTAAGAATCAAAGGGTAGGAATTAATTATTCCCTGAAAGGCAGATTTCACTACATCTCTTTCTCTAATTCTTTAGTATTCCCCTGCGAGTCAAGATGAGTTGGCAGGAAGAGGGAGATGAATTAATTCCAAGCAATGAATTATTTTTTTCCCTATTACTCATGAGTAACACATAATGTTTAATGCATTGAGCCCCAGAGAATTCTCTTGCATATCTAAGGAAAAAAATGAATTCTGGCATCATTAGAACGAAAGAGCAATCTTTCTGAAGAATCAGTTAATCTATGACTGTGTCTTTCCTTCATGAAACCAATGTTTAAATGAAGATGGAAAAATTGAATCAGTCACTGAGAACTTCAGTCATTCTATAATCTCTATAACTCTATTGTCTGGTACATATTTGGGAGCTTGTGGACAAATATTTCCATTTTACCAAGATGTTCAATGCCATAGAAAATTGATGAATCTGAAATGAGATCATAAAATATTTCTCATTCCTTTATCTTAGATCTTCCAGAGCACTACTTAAGTTGTTTCCTTTTGTTGGTATTAGTATTATCTATTGTACTTGGTCTAAACTAAAAAATATATTTTGAAAAGAAGACCAAAGAAAGGATGGTCAGAGGCAAAGGATAAAGGAAATGTGGACTATTTTGTTGCTTTCTCCAAAACAAGGGCTATTAAAAACATCTAGGTATTTTTAATTGATCATATAATTCCATAACTAATATATAAACCACAAAAATTGAAATACTTTTGAAATTGCTAAATATATACTTTGCATTCATCCAGTTAAATACTGGAACTTCTTTTTTTCTTAAGTGTTTTTAAAAATTCTTGCATGCTATTTTACATCATGACCAAGTGTACATACATGCACATACATACATACTAATTGTAACAGATATTTTATGTGGGAGCCCATCTCAGAGATGAGAAACTTGCAATCCAAATCTTTGCAAGTTAAGCTCTCTGCCCTCCGCAGGAGGAACAATCTGGGAGCTGACCTGAGAATCAGGGGACCCCTAGGGGCGTAGCTCCCCGGACCCCAGGTATAAGAGTGCTGAAGTCATGAACTGCATCTTTATTAAGAAATATAGGAGCCCTGTCGTCAGATTCTATATTTTAATTAGATTCTCTGTGGAGAATCACTGAGATACTAGAATAAGCCCAAGGCAAGGAAAACTGGGAGAACCAGATAAGCTTTACAACCAAGGAATAACCTTGGGTGACTTGTAACCAACTTTTATTATCCTGATTCCCTAAAAATGATTGCTTAGGAATGTTTAGTAGTATCTAATGATAATCTATTTTCTCTTAAGATACTGATTTCTGTCTTTCGCGTTATAGTCCTCACGCGCTCATGATAATTACCCTCACGCGGTCACTTCTGCCTCTCCCTGAGATAATGCACCCACTACTCATTAGATGCCCCTCCCCTTGGAATGTCAAAGCAGCTTGTTTAACAATATAAATGTGGCCTAAAAACCTACAAAAAAGCAGCAGATTCCTCGCTCACAAAATTCGTGTCTGTGACCATCATTCGCCTGCCTGAGTTTTTCCTGTCTGCCTGAAGCCCACACTCAGCGGTCTTTCTTGCACGGCGGGTCCGTAGCAATTTTATAGAATAATGTCTTTACTACAGACACATACACTGATATTTTTCCATTTTTAAATGTATATCTTGTCTATACAATTATTTTTCTTTTTTTATTCTAAGACAAGATCTCACTATTTTTGCCTGTGGAACTGCAGGCTCACATTGCTTGGGGTACCACAGATGCAAGGAATCCCCTGCCTCAGCTTCCTTGGTAGCTGGGATTACAGGCATGCACCACCATGCCCAGCTATATATTTTTTGGAACTAGGTCTCACTACGTGCCCCCGGCAGGATCACGATCCCTGGGGTCACGATCCCTGACCCCAGCCATAGCTTCCTAGGCTGCCACTTACAGGCATGCGCCACCATGCCCGGCCCAATTATTTTTCTTAACCTGGTGTATAATAATATACTATTTGAAGTATTCCAATATCCTTGGAGATTTTGGATTGGATACCTGAGTTGAAGTTTGTGTTTAATGTAGATTTTCTGAGTTTTCTGAGATACTCTACAAGTACTTTGAACATATTTTCTCCACTGGAAAAAAATATGAAAAATAAAAAAGTATATAAAAAATGCCAAAACAAAGCCTGTCCAATCTATTCACATAAGAAGCCAATTCAATTATTTAAAAAGTAAAGGGATAGTTTCTTTCTGAATGGACTTTTTGAATTAGTCAAAAGAATCAGTGCTAAAAATATTATCTCCTATCTGCTCTGGAATCAATAAATTGTGAATCATTCCAAATAAATTTTAAAAGATGAAAGAATTTTTAAAAAGAAAGGAGAAAAAATTGAAATTAATTTTAAATTTGCCATTATTGTTGCTAAAATTTTAAAGTATAATTGTCATTCACTGGGAAAAATCACCATTTTCTTTACTATTCTTTAGAAATAATTCACATGTAGTCAATAGAAATTCCACTGGATGATCTTTTTTCATATTTGAACTTGGGTTATCCTTGTAAGGTCATATGAAATCTGGTTATTTATATGTATATTTTGATACTTTTCAAAGAAATCATATGAAATTTAAGTAGCCATTTTTCTGAATTTTTAGTATAAGGCATTACATACATTTGAAAATGGCTCACTTCATAAAATATGTGTATTGAACCATTGTTCATAATGATGTCAGATCCAAAAGGGGCAGAAGCCACCAACTAGCAAGCTGTAGGTTAAAAAAAAAACTTTTAAACTGTGGCTTCTGCCGCCCAGCTTTCTTACCAGATCTTTCTCATCCACGCGTAGCAGTTACCACTCAAAAGCAGTTTAAACAACTTGTTTTATTAACAAAGGGGAATTAACCAGGAAAATGAAAAGTCCTCACAGCCACAAGTGGCCAGTTATCTTACCCCAGTCACCATTTTCAGGCCCAAAAGTCCCAAAGACACATGTCCAAGGTGGTGCCACTTTGCCCCTCCAAACCTCAAAAGTAGGCACTTTTGCAAAGTCAAGTCTTTCTCCAGTGTCTTCTCTTCTCTTCTCTCTCCAGTGTTCCACGCTGCTCTGCTCCTCCAAGGTGCTTCACACTTTCCACAATTGCTGATACACAAATCAGCTTTCCAAATCCCTGGCCATCATTGTACCAGCTCACTATGCCTCCTTGTTGTGGTGTCACACTCTCCACACCAGTCACTCTTCTACCAGTCACCATGGCTTCTTGCCACCTATGGCTCACTCTTCCAGGGGCTTTCCCTGGCCAGGCCACACGTGGGCCTGTTACTCTCAGTCCAACATTCTGTCTTTTTTCTTTCTCCTTTTTTTCTCTCTTTCCTTGCTCCTTCCTTTTATCTCTACTCTCTCTTCCCACTTCCCATTTTCTCTCCCAGTTCTCTCAGACCCCGCCCACCAGAGCATCTTGGTGCCTATTCAATTTTCAGCTAAGTTACTACCCTGTCTCATCAAAGCACATTTAAACACACACACACACACACACACACACACACACACAATCACTTTTTATCATTTACTACTTACCAAGCATTAGACTAGGCATTGTAGGACCAGAGACCTATAAAGCCTTAAGCATTCCAAAGATTATACCGTTGACTGTTACAGGTGACTTGTTGTCATTAATACTGATATTCAATGTAACCATGTTTGCCCAGTGAGAAGGACTCTGAAATCTTCTGAGGGTCCAACTCAAGTTTTCAGCATAATACTGATCAGCACATGTGTGTGCGAGAAAATGACCCAAGGGAAAGACCATCAGAAATGAGCAGTGGAAACAATCTCCAGAAAATCCCCAGCTCTTAAGGAAAATAAAGAAATAAAATATGAAATATATGAGTAAAATGTGATAAGGGCAAGTTTAGACATAATTTTCTTGACCATAATATCCTCTTCTAGTTACCATTCCCTTACAATAGAGTTTGTAAAATTTCTTTCTTAAGGAATGTAGATGAACTTTACACATGCCCCACTCCAACTAGCACACATCCAACTCTCGGTGAGAAGAAAACATTCAAACACCTCACTTGTTTTTCATTAATATTTAGGTCCCTGTGTTTAAAAATAAACATTTCAGCCCTGCCATTGGTGTCTGTTTCTTTTGTGCCCTGGCAAGCTAGTACCCCATGGAGTTCCTGTTGGGGTGAAATCACATACTCTGAATTTTCCAGGGACTCACATGTTAACATATGGAATTATTTTGAGGACATCTCTCCACCGCCTATTCTCTTAGAATAAACAATCCTAAATTATCTGTCACTCTGCAGAATCTCATAAACTTCAACGAATGCGAACATACTTAATTTATGGTAAGACTCCATTCCATTATTTTCTTTATGCATTTTACCTCAAAGGGACTTTTTTCCCATGACAGTTTCCAAGATATGAGAGATTCTTCATTATTTGCTTAAAAAACAAATAAAACAAAATCACTTTTTTAAAGAAGTAATCTTTAGTTCAGTAGCTGACTCTAAGACTCCAGTTAATTCATTTTTAAGTGATATAGAAAACAAATGATTGCAAGTATGTAAAAGTTTTAAGACTAAGCCTAATGAAGCTAACAATTCTTTTCAACTTTAAAAATGGAATATTTTAGATTATTTTTTCACTAGTCTCCAAAATCCTATTTTCTCCCTTGTTCTAAATGCACCCCTATATTAGTAATAGTTTCTCCCAAAAGACCTCATAGAAGGAACTTGTTTATACTGTCTTCGAAACCATACCAAAGGGACTGAATTCTAGAGAATCTGATCAGCAAATGTATTCCATCCTAATCTGATGGAAATCAAAGTAGTGGTTATCTCTTAGGTTACTCTAAGAAATAACAAGAAAAAAAATTTTTTAAAGAATTTTGTAAGTATTGTTCCAAAGCCTAAAATAACCTTGTAGTCATTGTTGCTGCTCAACAAACCTTGGCTTGTCTCTGCTCCACTCCAATTTTCAAGACCAGCAACTTCAAATCTCTCTCTACTTCCATCTTCATATCACTTTCTCTTCTGTTTCAAATCTGCCTCAAGCCCTTTCACTGAAAGACACCAGTAATTGCACTCAGGGACCCATGGTTATAATCCCAGGCAATCTCCATCAGCCTGATCATCTTAATCAAATTTGCAAACACCTCGTTTCCACATAAGATAATGTTCACAGGTTCCAGAAATTAGGATGTGGCTATTTGGAGGAGCCACTTTTCAGCCCACCTGACCCAGGATTTCTGCTTCCAAAGAAGTGGGTGGGAGCCTTATTGGGGGCCCACAAGTCATGAACTTCCTAGAGGAAGCACATATATAAGAGTAGCTGCCTCTTGAGGTCCTAGAAATCCTTCCCATACTGAAGAAAATCCTGAATATGGCCATGAAAATCTTGGTTATGTGTTGTGGAGGGAAAGGGGTGAGTGGTGATAATATACTTAAATAGTTGTGAGCTAACACCATAGTAATTTGGAAGCTGATCTCCATGTGGTTACATAGAATCTCATAGACTGACTGAGACATTTGGATGAGCTATGATTAGCATTGGTGGTGCAAAACACAAAAAGTACAATTTTAAAGCATCTTTCCTTTCCTCGGTGCTTTGCCTCACACTAGTTCTATGGGCTAGTAGCTGGTAGTTCTTTCAGACAGGATCTATAATTTTCTGATCCTGATTAAATTTTAAAAGTCCTCTGATCAGACTCAGTCATAATTAAATTCCCAGTCCAAAATCAGAATCACAATTTCATGACTCATTTAAATCCAAAGCTTTTCCCTTCTTCTAGTTCAGTGCTGCTACTAGCTAAGATGCATACAGTAGGAGAAAGAGACTTTATCACTCTCTGCTTCCAGCCTTGTACTCTTTCTCTACTAAGATAAATTCTCCAAACTAGAAATCTTAAAATTGTGTTATTTTTAGCCTTTGCATTTTATCTTTGTAAAATATTACTTTCAATTTTAGCTTAATTTCATCAGTGTAAAGACAAATGGGCATTTTCTTTCTCCAATGGAGGAAGCTTTCAAGTTTTTCATTTGTGGAAACAAACAGATGTTTTCTTTCTAAATACAGATATGTCTTGTGAATAAATAAATAAGAACTTTCTTTAAGTTAAATTTTATAAATGATAAGTGAGATTTGAAGCAAGATCAAGTTTCTTTAATGACCCCTGTGTTAGGAGTGAAGAAACAATGATTATGAAATTCCAAAATTGGGATTCAATTTTTAACTTACACCTTAAAAATATTCATTTATTGAATTAAATTATCATTAATTTTACAAATTAGTGGTCACTAGTCAGTGCCAATAAGAATTATAAAACTATGAATCAAAATACTTAGAAAACTCTGCTTTAGTGAAATTCAAGATCGCTATAAAATCTAAAGACTTTCAATTTTCTAAGTATATATTTGTAATTGATAAGAAGTATAAGCATGATAGTAATATTGCCAACATGTTTTTGACTAACTTTAAATAACATGCGTTTTATTTTTAGAGACCAGAAGATGTAGGTTCAAATTGGAAGCTAACTATTTGATAATGTAACTTTGAGCAATTTATTTGGCTTGATTGAAACCTATTTTCACACCTGTAAAAGAGGGTAATAATATTTCACCATTTGTGAAATTAAGTGATTTCTCTCACTCCCAGTAAAGGCAAACTACAAACCAAAGAAACAACCAGAAAATTAATTTTTGAAGTATTCTGCTTGGAAGCTTTAGAGAGACTAGTGATGTGGCTGACTACAAAATAAGAGAGATTGGCAGAAAGATTAGATGCTTCTCTTCCTGGGAAGTAGCCTTGAATTTGAAGAATGCTCAGGGCAGGGAGGAGCTTGAGATGACAGCTGCCATCCCACTATCACGTGACTCAGATACTGAGATGCATGGCCTATCACTTCGATTTTCCTTGTTCATTACCTCATTATAATCATTAATGTTGCTATTTTTCCCTTCTCAATTAGAGGCTCTTCATTTCTGAAAAATGAGCACATGCAGACATTGGTGTCTGCTTTAGATTTGTTTCACCTTATTGTTTTAAGTCAAAGGACAACTGATGTCATTATTTAGATTGCTGAAAGGATCTATTATTCACTTAGTAATTTTAACAACTACTTATTTCCTGCCCTGCTCCACTCATAGCTATAGCCCTGAGGGGTACAGAAACTTAAATAGTCAAACAGTACTTCAAATAGTTCACAATCTAGCAGAAAAATCAGCAAGTAAGTAAGTAGTTGAGTAAAAGATGGTGTGACAAGAATGGCAAAAACAGGAAGCCATGGGAGCACATGGAGGACCAGAGTTTTGAAGGGTAAATAGGCTATAAATAGATGGAATATTAAAGAACAGTTGGTCTAGTAGAGAAGCAGCAGGTACAAAGTAAGATAAAGCTGACATATTCTGGGTCCTACAAGAGTTTCACAGAGCTACAGTGCAAGGTATGATAAGAAATACTAAGTTCCCAAATGCTTTAACTTCATCTACTCTTTCCATCTCTAAAATGAGACTCATCATCATGTCTTGACTACACTACAGCAAAACCTCCCAGTCCATCTTTAACACTCACTCCTCCTCCCCTGACTCTACAACCCAGTGTTCAAATTGAAATGAAGATAATTTTTTTAAATATAGAAATTCAATCCCAGTTACATGTTCTTGTAGCTTTTCCTTTGTGGTATTTATCATAGTGCATAATTAGGTTTAATTTTATTATTACCTACTTAATTTACATCTGATCCTTCCATTGAAATAGGAAATTGAAAATTATACTTTATCTGTTTTGTTAAGTCTTGGTTAACTGTAACGAAAACCTTAAGCTGCAAGTCAAAATATTATTGAATGAGAAACTTTGAGAAGGAATAAGACCATTAAGACAAGTATCATGAAAATGTAACCAAATTAAGTTATTATTCTTTGTTACCATATGAGCTAAGGAAATTAATGTCAGAGGACATTAACATTCCTGTTACCATAAAACCCAAAGAACTAATCCAATGGGATGAAGTTGCTAAGTTAAAAGTGTATACTTTTCTACCATCACATGTTATCATCATGAAACTCTTTTGTTCTTTGTTTAGTGATGTCTGCCCATAACATTCATCTATTAACTTTATTTTTCTACAGAACATTTCAAAAGTTATGATATGGTAAAATTAATATTTCCAAATTTATTTTATATTTGTTAGACTATGTTTGGAAGAAAATCAGAGTTAATCCCTTGAGGTAGTAATGCACACATCAGGATCTTAGCAACTGGCTAATTAATTAAATGCTAACTTATTTTATTCTCTAAATCCATCACTACTTAAAGCATATGTTTAAGTGATATGTATTTATTTTCTAGTCAGAAAAGTGAAAAGGTCTTTCTACTTTGCTTCATACCAGTTTGAAAAATTGTGATTCTAAATGATTCAATTTTTAAGTAAAATGTTACTTACAATAAGATGTAGAAATTTTACCAAATTATAAATATGTCACTAGATGAACCTTCACAAATTGAACACATTCCAAGTAATGAGCATCCGGGTTGAAAAACAAAGTATTCATATTTTTGGTGGTTGGAACCCTGCTAGTAAATGCCTCCCTAAAAGGAAGTCCAATACTGACTTCCAACAGTGTAACTAGCATGTCCTATTCTCAATTATGCCGTACATAGCCACTAGGTCTAGCTTTTATTGCTCTACATTATATTTGTAAGACTCATCCATGTTACTACATATAGTTGTGATTCACTTATCCTCATTTCTATAGCATTTTATGACAGTAAATATAGTATAATAGCAAAAGAAGACTGAAAGATTCTATACAAGATTACTGCAATAGAAAACACAATCTCAGAAAACTGCAAGTGTGTCAACAAGCAAAAAGAAAGATTTTTCTTTTTGATTTTAATTTTTATCAAAGTATAATTTTTCTATAACATTGTATATGTTTAAGGTATAAATGTGTTGTTTTGATGCACTTATAGATTGCAATATAATTATTACAGGAGCAGTACTGTTAGCACCTTATCAGGCCATGTATTTACCTTTTCTTTTACATGGAGGGAGAATGACTAGTAGGAGTTTTGTGAAGGAAAGAGATCCAATGTAAAGGTTTAGCAGCTAGCAAAATCAGAGTGTTTTCAAAGTGTTGTCTCTGTGTTTGATCAATTTTTAGAATGAATTTCCTCAGTGCATAAGTGCTTGTTTAAACTTGGGGATGAGTCAAATTTTAGGATCTGTAGAAAGAGCTAAATTTGGGCTAGCCAGGATACGGAAACAACCTAAATGCCCAAAGTAGATGAATGGATAAGAAAGTTGTGGTATATTTACATAATGGAATATTATTCAGCAATCAAAAAGACAAACTTACAACAGTTGCTGCAACATGGTTGGAGTTAGAAGGAACTAGTGGAAATAGGTCAGAAAGAAAAAGAGAAATACCAGATGGTCTCAATTATTTGTTGGATATAGGGAAAACAGCAAAAGAATAGAAAAAGTTAAAACTAACAAACTGAAATAGGACTAAATCATACAACAAGAGAAGGGGAGGGAGAATGAAAGCAGGGGTGGTATGAGCACAAGAAATTAAGATGAGGGTTAAGGGGTGACAAGATGTTGGAAGAACCTAGAGTATAGAGCGATGTAAAATATAGATGTATGTGCAATCAATATTTTTTAAGTTTAAATTTTTAAATAAAGTTTGGGCTAGCCCAGCCAAGAGGAGAAAGGGACAGTGTTGGACACATGGTCAGTGATTAGCCACAAGTTTCAAATGCTACTGCCTCTTTGCCAAAATGATTACAATAAGTTGGATTTCCAGCAACAATGTGTGAGAATTCAAGTTTCTCCTTGTCTGCACCAACATCAATATACTGTCCTTTCTTCCTACTTTATCTTAGTGAAGTATGTCTCATTATGATAACTGATTTGAAAACTATCTATTTTCCTCAATTATACCTACAAGTATGATGTCTCCATTATCAATCAGTTCTAAATATCTTCTAATTTTCTTTATGAGCTCTTCTTTGACGCATGAATCAGAATCAGCATCAAACACAATGAAAGTCCAGTTTCTTAATTTAAGGTGAAATGAAAAATGAGGAGACAGCCTGATTTTGCCTGACATTATGTCCTCAGTGTCTAACAGAGCATCTGGATTGGTGTAGGTAGTTCATAAGTAAGTTTATTGAATAATGGGCTAGCTAACTAGTTAATTGACTAATTAATTAAAAGTGAGAACCAGATCATGAAAGGCTTTTTTAAAAATACTTTTATTAAGAAAAATTGACTTAAAATATTGTATATGATTCAGAATTATGGAATCCATCTCCTCAGGTGGTGCTATCACACCATGAAGGTTTTATGTAATAGGCTAAAGTGTTCAGGATTTCACCTGACAAAGATGATGAACCATGGAAGATTTCATCAGGGTAATGGTCTGATCTGATTTGTGTTCATCAGTTGTGCAAAGACTGAATTAGAGGTAATAAATTCAGATGAACAAGATCTGTGTACACATCATGAAATATTTACTGAGTATTTACTCTGTTCCAAACTGATCCAAACATAAGCAAAAGAATACTGGACAATAGAGAGCAAAGTCCTTAGGAGGCTTATACTCTAAAGAAGGTTCTAAATGACATTTATTTTGATTCAGTCATGAACTGACAGTTCACAGTAGTAAAATGCATTTTAATAATAGTTACAAAATAAAAATGTTAAAGAAGATAGAATTGATCTTATCTTCTCTACTGAAGTTATTCTTTCTCAAAATGAGAAATCTAGCAATAGACTTTTGTGAATCAGGTAATGAGTTCTCTTTTTTCTACTTCTTTTTGATGAGCTATTCTTCATAGGTTTTACTTTTATTCTCTGAGACTCAGCAGCCTCCTTATTCTAGAGTTTATCATCATGCTTTTTTTCTTATTCATTCTTCCCATTTGCTTTTGTATTGCCTGTTTACTGGCAACTCTTACTTGTACATGGGCAGTTTGGCAGATATCAAAGTTAATTCCCTAAATTTGCTAAAATGACCTATTTTTCACTGACACTACAGCAGACCACTGGGTGATGATGGCTGTTCTAGAAACAGGGTTTTTAAAAAGTTAACGAAGAAACCTAATTTGAGCTTTCCCAGTACCTCAGATGCCAGAGCATTCCAAGATGGTAGAGTCATTAGGAACCTAATGTACTAAATGAATGGCTAGACTTTCCTAAAGAGGTCAGCTGCTTACAGATACTTACATGGTACTGCCAAATCTGTAACAGATGAGACCCCCAATAGGCGCTGTCCTTCAGAGATACTGAAAATATCTGTGTTAAAAAATATTACCCTCATTTTGCAATTTCATGTCTCATCTTGTTCTACTTTGCGTGAAACAGATTCCTTTTTCTTAATTTTCAGATAATTACTTGTTTTAATAGTTGGTATATTTCAGTGGTGTGTATGAAAGTGTTATGAATGCGTGGCCTTCAGTATTTTCAAGGGACACATCAGGAACATATTCACCATTTTCAGATTCTGGAAAAATTGACTATGTTGCTATCAACATTTGATTTCAATTAGTCTCTGAAATCATGTGGCACAGATCCAGATCCTGGAGGTACAAAGATAAATGGAAAAAGCATTCCTGATTATCTTAATTTCATAGTCTAGCAGCAAACACCGTTTTTAAAAGGAGGTAAGTTCTTTAATGGCATTACAGAAAGAGTACAATGATTATAGAAAGATATATGCAGTTCAGGAGAGGAAGGCATTCCCAAAGATGCTTCATAGCAGAACAAATTGAGCTGAGTTTTGAAGGATAAGTGAAAATTCAGCAGTTATAAACCTTCCTCTGCAAAGATTTTTATGACTTTTTCCAAATCAAAGATACCAACTTGGTACTTGGAGATGATTCATATGTTCCCATTATTATGTCCCAGAGTGCTATGTGACTATTGCCCCAAACTGAAGAGTTCTTGCTCATTTGACCAGCATTGCCTGTGCTACCTCTGTGATGAATTACAGGGTAAATGTTTCATCTATATGTCATTGCAAGAAGGTCAAATGCCCATTGATGTCACAGTGAAATAAAAGGACATTTGGCTTCAGAATTCAGTGAATAGTAGGTCATTGTAGGTCAGTAGTAAATAAGTCTATTATTAAATCACAGAGAAACTTTGTAAAAATATAATTTCTATTGGTTTTCAGAAAATTAACTTACTGGAAAACTCACAAGACTCAGCAGATCCCATAATCTCCACAAATTCTTTTACTTTGTTTCCAAACAAAAGAGGAAGGTACATGGAGCTAGGTCTTGAGTGCAAGTAGAAAACAGTGAGTCATTTCTCTACTTGCCTAATTATTATGAAAAATAAAATATCATTTCAACAGTTTAATTTCTCAGTGTAACAGTTGGTCTGGCCTACAGCTGCCACTGCTTCCATACCCACTGTTTTTGAAGCTGTCATTAAGAGTCGTTTATTCTTTGTTAATGGGAATTGCATGTTAGAGAAGGTAAACTAAAACCACCACATGGCCTGGCTGCCACCTTGTACTGAAGTTATATGACTGAAAGTGGCTGCTTAAGGAACATGGCAATGACAATGAGTGGGAATGGTGTTCACACCTTGGCCCTGAGCTAATTTAGAGACAGCATAATGGTAAGTGAATCATGTTTATCCTTTAAGGAAAATGTGGACTCCATGTTTTCAGTTTATAGAAAAGAACGCAAAAATAGAGACATGCTGTTACCTAGAAAACATTCTGCTGAGCAATGCCCAGTGATAGTGTTATTATTGTATTACATTTAAGAAGCAACTTGGGGGAAAGCCACCATTGCAGGTGGTGTTGTAGATGATCATTGTAAATGTTTACAGTTGATTCTGGGTGCTTATCTAGCTTGCATCTTGGTTTCTAACTTTTCTTTCACTTTCCAAATTTCTGCTTGGGAACCATTTTTTTACTAATTAGTATCACTTTAAGAGCAGTGACAAGAGACAGTAGATTTAAAAAATTCTATTTTTCAGAGTTTTTTTTAATTCATGAAAGATTTATGAAGCCAATAACTCCAGAATAACTATAAGATAATACCTAATATTTCTGGGGAGTATAATAACGTCTCCCATCTTTATCCCAAAACAACTATAAATACGTTGGTTTCACTACCTTTATTAAACTCTCCAAGAAATTTCAATAATGGTACCAAATATACAGAAATACAGTGCCAAGCACCCACCAGTGATAAACACCTGATCACTGCCACAGCCCTTATTTGCACCTGCATTATGTCACTTTAATGGGACTCTTCCACCATGGAGCATCCAATGTCAGAGCCTTCACAGAGCAAACCGACAAGCACAAGAACCAACTATTATGCTATAAAATTAATTTTCCCAATCTGATGGGCTGGATATTTGATTTGATTCTGACCTCTGAGAGTTGTTGTTACCTGGATTCTTTGCTGATGTCCTTCTTCCCAGTGGCACACAACATATGCTTTACATCTTCATGATCATCATAATCAACACCCCCACTTGTAATGATAAAGTGCAGCCACTAACATTCTAATTAAATTAAAAAAATAACTTCCTACCATTTGACCCAGCAATCCCACTACTGGGAATCTACCCAGAGGACATGAAAACACTATTTAAAAGGACACCTGTATGCACATGCTTATTACAGCTCTGTTTACAATTTCCAAGATATGGAAACAATCCAAATGCCCCCAAACTGATAAATGGATGAAAAAAATGTGGTATATGTTCACGATGGAATACTATCTATCAATCAAGGAGTACAAACATATGTCATTTGCAGCAACATGGATGAAGCTAGAAGGACTGGTATTAGCAGAAATAGGCCAGAAAGAAAAAGAGAAATACATGATGGGCTCACTTATATGTATGTGTATATATATATATATTAAATAAAAAATTAAATTAATAAAAATGTTTATTTTTACAAAGTAAAAATGTGGGACGGTGATATTGCATGGTAATTACAAAATAAAAAATTTTAAATAGAAATAAATAAACATAAATAAATAAAGTTAAAAGGTAACTTCCTTTACCTTTTAGAATTGAAAGGAAAGGGAAAGTGATATCCTGCTGGATCTCCTATTCAGAGCTTATTAACTAGAAAAGAACACACTGTGACTTTATTTCAGAAATGTCAGCACCTACACATACCAGAACAGGGCTTCTTCTCCATGTTGAGTCCAAAATAAAATTATCTCTTGAAAGAGAGATATTGCTCTTCTGGACCAATTGAAAATTGAATGGGAGCCTCTGACTGTGGCTGCTTTGCCACTACATCTGTTTCCTTTTTGTCAGGGTGAATTGTGAACAAATTCAATTGTTGATATAATTGGGATTCTTTGATATCCTTTTTGTTGAAAACAGAGGGGAATTTTTTACAATTTTACTTGACACAAAATTTTAGTGCAAATATTCAGTTATGGGAAATGGATCCGAATTTTCCAATTCAACACATATAAGCCCATGACAGCATTTTATATTTCCTTATTCCAAATTCCCTATCATTAGCAAAGCAATGGCAAAGTGAGATTCCTATCAGTATATTTTATAATGTGATGAAGGAACCAGGTAAGTGTTTCTATGGGTACTATTGTTTGAATCATAACTCCCTGAAATTCATACTTTGAAGCCCTAACCCCCAATGGGACTGTATTTGGAATTAGAGTGTCTAAGGAAGTAGTTCATGAGGTTTTAATGGTGGGTCCCTCATCGGTGTAATTGGTGTCCTTATAGGAAGATAGATACCAGGGATGTGCACACAGAAAAGGCTATGCTCAGACACTGAGAGAGGGTCTACAGCCTGGGGTAGAGACCTCAAGAGAAACCAAATCTGCTGATACCTCATCTTGGACTTACAGCCTCAAAACAATGAATAAATACATTTATACTTCTAAGATCACTCAACCTGTGCTATTCTGTTAAAACAGTCTTAACAGACTAGCGCCGTCATCAAATGTCCTCATGAAGGAAGGAGCATAGCCAAGCCTACAAGTTTTGACCAAGTTTCTTTTGTGGATCTGTTAATTTAATCTGATTATTTTGAACAAAACAATTTTATACATTTATAAAAATAATAATGTCAGACACCAATAAGAGAGGACAACTTCTTGTTCCCTAAAAATCCAAATCAAAATTCACCAACTTTCGGCATAATTTTTGATGCATTTGGTACTCTGCTAGGAACCTGAGTGAATGCTGTGATGATTTTAACTAGAGACATCTAAAGAAATAAACTTACCAATTATTAATATCATACCTGGCTGCATGATGTTGACTGTAGCATGAGCTATAGATTTCTCTTTCCTATCTGTATCTCTCAAATTTTATTTAGTGAGTTGATAATTCTTTTATCATGGAAAATAAAAACATAACTAACTGGAAAATATTACATGTATGTGTGGGGCTGTATAATTATATTCATAATGTTTTCAAGTCAATTGCTTCTTATTTTTATGTTTTATAAGTTGTATATATTTAATTATAAATACAGATGAAAACAATTCACTGTAATGCCATCCAATTAACTTAGGGGATTTTTTAGTTAGAAAAGAATTACAAAATAAAAAAGAAATGATTATGCAAACAATGGTATAAGAAAAGACGTGGGAGAAAGAAAACAGAGCATGCTTAGAGAGAAATACAAGTTGTTGTCCCATTAATGTGGTAAGGTACATGTATTATATAAAATAGGTGGACATTAAAGAGTTTGAACCAACATTCAGTAATAGTGGGATGGCATTGGCAACACCATAGAAAATGGTGTGAGGCAAAGATGCTTGGAAAACACATTAAGAAGTTCTGAACTAGTTCTTGAGAGAGAGAGAGATGCTGTAGGTCTTGAAAACAGTCAAGGGAATAGAGGAAAAATGACCTCATAGCACTTTGGGGCAGATTAGACACACAGACAAGGCAGAGTTGTGGTATTGTAATGTTGCAATTTTAAAAGATTCCTAAGAAAGGGAACTCAATAGTTCTGTGTAGAGAACCCAGGAGAAGGCACAATAAAGGCTTTGATTTTGAAAAATTATTATTAATGTTCCTGTCTTTAGAAATGTTCCAGCACTATCAGGAAATTGAGCATGGTGGCTTAGGAAGGAGGTCAAACCAAGACAACAGCTCATCTTTTGGGGAGTGAGGGTGTGTAAAAGAAAACAAAAAGTCAGGGGGGAGAGTAGAAGTAATGCAGTCACATGAAGATACTGTTATGATACAGAAGGTGTTAAGAAAAATTCTCTGTGTGCTTGCCATGGTAAGACCATACTTACTTCTTTGACCTGATTGAATAAACAGGCTCCAGTAATTAGGGAAACCATTTTACTCCCAGAATCAACAATAGTGTGGAGTCTTGCTGTCTAGGATAAGATGGACTTGGCTATTCATTCTCAGACCCTTTCTTCCTGCTTCTTGACCTAAACCTGGCTTCCCTCTAGCTCTCTTATCTTCAACTTGTAGGAAGCATATGCTCCAGTTAAGAGAAAGCCATATCTTCTCCAAGTACCTCCTCCTCTTTCTAGTCCTTTTTATCAGCTGTGATACTGTCCGGGTTGTGATTCTTGACAGCAATAGGCTTTGACATTCCCTCTCCACTTTTAACACACCCAAAGGTTATCCAAACAACCAATGGACAAAGAGAAATATCTTGAATGATAATATTCAAGCGTTAACAACTAATATTGAGACTACCCTGACCACCCAAGAACACAATGTTTGATCTCACTGGCCAGTGACTTTGGTTGGTAAACTCTACCATTTTTGCCAACTTTGTTCACTTTCTTGTTCTTCTAAATTAGCTAGTTAATTTTTCCCTCTACCCCAAATTTCCCATGCCCCCTCCTTTCCCATCATTCTCAGTGATGACATTTAGAAAGTAGAAGTAGTTGCCACCAGATTTCCAGCGCCAAGTCAATCAAATTATACCTGAATCAGCCCCAAACCCTGCAGTTTCTGCAAACTACATTGAATTGTGTATCACAGTTGTATCAAAATTCACTATCTCTACCTGGGTCCCCTACCCTCTCACCTCCTTGATCACTTTTCTTCTCTTATTATCCCCTCTCTACTAGAGCACCTTCATCAGCACAGAAACCTGCTCTCATGCCTCCCATTGACTTTACCCAGCAGCTCAGTTCCATCATTTTGGAGTCAAGTCTGTTGTCTAAACATTTAGGTTCTTCCAACAAATCTCTTTGAAAACCATTCCTTGTTTCTGTAAAAAACATATACAGCTTTATTTTACATGAATATAGCACAAATGAAACCTGGTTGTGAATTTAATCCTGGATTTAGCCAATTTGTCATTCACTGACTTATGGACCCAACACACTGCTTGTATCTTGATCAACTTCTACTTAACTCTTCAGTGTAAAGATGCAGGTGATACAAAATGACAAGTGACTGACATCCATCCTTAATTTGTTTATAACAATTTGGAGCATGTTAACTAAAATCACGTTTCTGTTCAGTTGAGTGAAGCTTGGAAAAGAATCAAAAAGATTATTCAAAGATTATGCACCTGAAGAATAAGGTTGTTCTTTTTCTTATTCTTATTCCAGTCTAAGTAAGCCAGGAGACAAGAAAATACAAACAAAAATTAAAAGGATAATTTCAATAAAGAAATAGTGTTTCTCTGGTCCAGCCACTATGGAAGACTGTGTGGAGGACCCTCAAACAATTGAATGTGGACTTACCATTCGACCCAGCAATCCCACTACTAGGAATATACCCAGAGAACATGAAGACATTAATTCAAAAGGACACATGTACATGCATGTTCATTGCAGCCCTGTTTACAGTTGCAAAGAATTGGAAACAAACCAAATGCCCCCAAACAGATGATTGGCTAAAAAAAATGTGGTACATATACACGATGGAATACTACGCATCCATCAAGGAGGACAAACACATGTCATTCGCAGCAACCTGGATGGAACTAGAAAGACTCATATTAGCAGAAATAAGCCAAAAAGAAAAAGAGAAGTACAGGATGGTCTCACTTATATGAGGGATATAGGGAAAATCAAACAAACAAA
>PVHY01010391.1:0-52036 GCA_004024945.1 Uropsilus gracilis
TTTTTTTTTTTTTTTTTTTTTTTTTTTTTTGAGACTTGGTCTCACTATTTTGCCCATGGAACCACAGGCTCACATTGCCCAGGGTACCACAGATTCAAGCAATCCCCAGCCTCAACTTCCCAGGTAGCTGGGATTACAGGTGTGCGCCACCATGCCCAACTGTTATTTTTTTTGGAACTAGGTCTCACTACAGGACCCAGGCAGGACTTGAACCGTGATCCCTAGCCCCGGCCACTTCATAGGCTGAAGCTTATAGGCTCAAGCCACCATGCCTGGCATACTATCTCATACTTCTGAGAATGACATACCAAAAGATTGTTAACAACAAATGTCATGAGGATGTGCAGAAAAGGAACCTTTATAACTGTTGGTAAGAAAGTAAATGGTGCAGTCATTTTGGAAAGCAGTTTAAACTTGCTTTAAACCTGCTTTAACCTGGCTTAAAAAACTAAAATCAGGCCGGGCATGGTGGCACATGCCTGAAAACGGCAGTCTAGGAAGCCTCAGATGGGGTCAGGGATCACAGTTTGAGTCCTGCCAGGGCCACGTAGTGAAACCTAGTCCCCAAAAACTAGCTGAGCATGGTGGTGCGCGCCTGTAATCCCAGCTACCTGGAAGGCTGGGGATTGCTTGAGTCTGTGGTACTCCAGACAACATGAATCTGCAGTTCCACAGGCAAAAATAGCAAGACCTCGTCTCAAAAACAACAACAACAAAAAACCCCTAAAATCAGAGGTACTTTATGATGTAGTAATCTTACTTCTGGGTATCCAGAGAATATGATGCCATCAACTAGAAGAATTATGTGCACCACAATGTTTATTGCAGTATTATTTACAATAACAAAGATAGGGAAGCAACATAAATGCCCATTGATAGTTGATTGGCTAAAGAAGATGTGGTCCATACACAACAGCATATAATAAAAGATCAAATTCTGGCATTTGCAGCAAAATAAAAGCAGTTCAAGGAGATTGTGTAAAGTGAAGTTAGTCAGAAAAATAAAGATAAATATTAGATAGTTTCACCTATATGTGCAATACAAGGTAATGGTATTTAGATGAATAGATAAAACTAAAGAAAAATAAACTTGTGGGTATTGATAATCAAACTGAGGTTACTAGAGGTAAATGGGGGTAGGGAATGGGGCTAAGGATGGATGGGATATAATGGATGGTGGTGGGGTTTGGGTTCATTTTGTTTCCTTAGTTGTTGTTTTTCTTTAGTAAAGAAAACCTAGTACTGACAATATGATGAGACTAAAGTTTTTGTGCTACTGTTGGTGCCAATTGTGTGGAGAAAAACTGGGCATTATATATGTCATATATTATATATGTCTTAAAGACATTCCTATTGAGTTCTTTTTAGGACTCTATCCTAAGGAAATACTATTAATCATGGGAAGAGGGTGGACATTTGTGGAAGAATGACAATGATTGCAAAGTTAATTATAATAATGAAAATCAAATATAGACGACAGGAATGATAAGACCACCTCAGTAGAGAGTTTATAAGAGGTATGAAAATTATTTATTTTATGGTGTACTATCAACCACTGAAAGGAAGAATCCACATCCAGACAAGATTAAGAGGAAATTCACCCATCCCTAACTGTGGTTATATTTAAAGAGTGATGTTTGGAGCAGTTTTATTTTCTTTCTTTTGCTTTTCTATTTTCCAAATGCCCATGAGACAGCATATATCATGTTGTCCTCTACATATTTCTTTCTGATGATAGAAATAATATTTATTAAGAGGCTATTGTGTGCCAGTTCGTTTCTCAATAATGTGTGAAATGGGATGTTTTAAATCAACTTTATAAGAGTATATATCAGATACAATAAAATGCATCCATGTTAAACATTCAGTCCCATGAGTTTGACATGACACATGTATACACAAGGAAAACTACCAACACAATTAGATTTAGAACATTTCTTTGAGTGAGTATGCGAAAAAAAGAAACACTCAGTCACTGTTAGCAGGAATTCAATTTGGTTGAACCTATATGGAAAACAGTACGGAGATTCCTCAAAAAAAAAAAAAAAAATGGAGATACCATAGAATCCAGCAATACCACTACTAGGAATTTACCCAAAGAAATAATATGAAAAGTCATATACATTCTTGTGTTCACAGCAGCACTATTCACAAGAGCTAAGGAACCAACCTAAGTATTCACTGACAAATGACTAGATAAGAAATTGTATGATATATGTTCAATGGAATACTACTCAGTGAAAAAAATTAAGTAGTACTTTTTGGAACAAAATGGATGGATCTTGAGGTAATGATGCTATGTGAAATAAGTCAAAAAGTGAAGTCAGGGTGGTGGTACATGCCTGTGAGCTACCTGGGAGGCTGAGGCTGGGGATCACGTGAGTCTGCAGATTCAAGACAACCCCGGGCAATGTAGGGAGATCTAGTCTCTAAAAAAAACTGAAAGACAGTGACAAATTGGGTCTCAGTCATTTACAGAATATAAAAAAAAAAAAAAAAACACCAAAGGAAAAAAAACTGACTAAACAACAAAAATAACTCCTAGATTCTGAAAAATATACTAGCTATCAGAGGGGATAGGGGGCTAGGAGAACTGATGGGAAGAGAATAGGGCGTTGACACTGGAGCTCTGGTGAAGGGTGAGAGAAGCAAATCCATGTATGGAGGTGTGCCATTGCACTTCCAGATTTATAAAATTTTGTAAACAATTGGCAGAATAATAAAATGTGAGCAAAAAAATGTATAAAACATTTCCACTGGCCCAGAGTATGTCCTTATGCCCCTTCGAGTTAGATTCCTACAACCTCCTACACCAAAAGCAACCACTGTTGAGATTCCTTTCATGACAGGTGTATTATTCATTTTGCTTTTATATAAATGGGCTTCTGCAATGTACACCTTTCGAAGCTGGCTTATTTTGCTCAATATAATGTCATTATGGGTAGTGGAATTTTATTCATTCTCATTGCTGGGTAGTATTCTGATATATGAATAGACCACAATGCATTTTGGCATCCCAAGGTAACTTCCATTTGGATAGTCTCAAGATTGGAGTAATGACAAGAAATGGTGGTGCTCTACCTTTTCTAATCATGTCTTTTGATGGACATATGAGCATAGTTTCTTGGGTACATATACAACATGGACTCACCAGGTCATGCAATATACAAATTCTTAGCTTTAGCAGATATTATGAAACAACTGTTCAGATTACACTGCCACTAGCAATACATGAAACTTACACTGCCACTAGCAATACATGAAAAATCCCAGTGACTGACCATCCTTACCAATACAGTCACACATGGTTTAATGACATTTCAGTCAAGGACTGATCACATTTATAACAGCTACTCTGATAGGCTACACTATCTGGCAAGAAGTGGGTCAGCTAGACTATGTACATTCACACAACAAAGTCACCTAACAATGCATTTCTCAGCACAGACACCTCATTAGGCAATGTGTTTATTTGGTATTGTCTGTATCATCATAGCCATCCTGGTTGCAAGTATGCATGTTTTTTAATAAAATGAAATTTACTTGATTCAGATCTGTTTAGAAAATTTCCTGAAAGCTGCTTGATTTCACTTGTAATTGTTATTTCCCTCTTTTCAAAATGATGTTTATAGGCTTATGTTTTTGATATCAGTATACAAGAATATAATTCATGTATCAAAAATGCAAAAATTATAAGTGTATATAGTTCAATAGGTTTTTCATTTAATTTCATGAGATAATCATGAGACTACCTCCAGAAAAATTTTTATGTTCCTTTCCAGCCTACATCTATCTATCTATCTATCTATCTATCTATCTATCTATCTATCTATCTATCTATCTATCTATCTATCTATCTATCTATCTATCTATCTATCTATCTATCTATCTATCTATCTATCTATCTATCTATCTATCTATCTATCTATCTATCTATCTATCGCACGCCTGTAATCCCAGCTACCTGGAAAGCTGAGGCTGGGGGTTGCTTGAGTCTGTGGTACCCCAGGCAACGTAGCCTGCGGTTCCATGGGCAAAAATAGCGAGACCTAGTCTCAACAAAACAAAACAAAACAAAAAACCACAACCTCAGTAAATGGTTTTCGGATATCTCCCCACCTCCCTCCCTCAGGTGCCCCCTTCATTCTCTCACACCCCACTCTTTGTTGTTTGCTAGTCTGTGTTAAGTCCATTATTCTCTTTCTTTCCTGTGGTAGTGTTCTTTCATTGGGTCAAGGACTATATTCTCGGAACCAGGAACCAGGTGAACATTGCTGGTAGGTGTTTTCAGCCTTAAGTTTGCGTTGGGCAGTCAGTCTATTTTTATTTGTCGTCTTTCCATGCTTTCCCGTTGGAGGCTGTCTTCTCCAACCCCCTCTCTGTTGTTTTGCTGCTTTACCTTATGGTTCTGACATCAGGTTTAGGGGGTCTCACACCCTGCCATTGCCAGTGAAGAAGTTTCTCTGTGGATACAGGCAATTGTGATTGACCATTGTAGATCATCTCCTCTGCCTCAGTTTGCAGCTTTGCTGTGGGGCCAATGCCCCAAATCTTTTGCTTTCCTTTCCTCTCCCGTAAAGTGGGGAGGGGCTCCTTGCTCTCCCAGAAGACATCTCTGAAATCAGGTCTTGGGTCTTCCAGACCCCGCAAGCACATAAGTGCGCTTCATGATAGCGTGTTTCTATAGATGTTTCCCCTGTCTCGCCTGGATTGGTTCTTTTGATTGTCATTCTGCTGTGTCCAGCTCAGGCTTGGCTGGATTTTTACCTGGTCCCTCACCCGTTTATGATGGGGTTTGTGTCATATATTTTCTTGCTCCTCCTGAAGATTAGCTAGAAACTGATGAAATGGAGGGGGCACACCCCACTCGCCAGCCAACCCTCGCCTACCTGTGCACCAGGACCTCCCTGTGTGGGAGTGGGGCCCAGATCAGACTATACCTCTTATCCTCTGAGAATTACTAACCTTATTTCTTTCAATGTAACTTTTAATTTTTTGCCTGTTCTTTAACTTCATATAAGTGAAAGCAGACAGTATGTACTCTAATTGTGCATGAGTTCTTTTACTTACTACATTTTTGAAATTAATCCATGTTGTTATGTGTATCATTAATTATTCCTTTTGTTGGATAGTATCCCATTGAATGGGAATACTGTAGCTTATCCATATTCACCTTCTGATGGACATTCAGGTTGTTTCCAGTCTTTGGCTCTTATAAACTAAGTTGCTGTCAATATTCATGGCAAGCTGTCATTGTTTTCTTGAGTAAATTCCTAGAAATAGAGTACATTAAGTCCTAGAATAGGTATATCAATAACTTCATTTTTTTCCCCCAAAACTGCCAATTGTTTTTCTAAGTGGCTTCCTATTGAAGTTTATGAGTTACATTGTTTCTTGTCTTGGTCAACTTGGTGGTGTTGGTCTTTTTGATTTTAGCCATTGGGTATGTAGTGGTATCTCATGGTACTTAATTTATAATTCTCTGATCATTAATTCTGTTGAACTTCTTTCATGTGCACACTGACTAATTGCATTACTACTTTGTTGAAGAGTACAAATATTTTGCTTGCTTTTTTTTTTTTTTTTTTTTGAGACTAGGTCTCACTGTTTTTGCCCATAGAACCCCAGGCTGACCGTTGTCCCTGGTATCATGGACTCAAGCAATCCTCAGCCTCAGCTTTCCATGTAGCTGGGATTACAGGCATGCATCACTATGCCCAGCTATTTTTTGTGACTAGGTCTTGCTGTGTTCCATTGGGTGGGACTTGAACCATGACCCCCAGGCCCCACCTCCATAAGCTGTCGCTTACAAGCACAGTCACCGTGCCTGGCCTATTTTGCTCATTCTTAATTTTTATTTGTCTTCTTATTGTTGATTTGAAAGGGTTCTTTGTATATTCTAATTACAAATCTTAGATCAAATATATGTATTGTAATTATTTTCTCCTAATTTTTGGTCACCTTTTCATTTCCTTAACAGTAGTTTTTGTCAAGGACCTCTGTTCAGGAAAGCTAATGCCTCGTGTAGTTTTTTCCTTACTTGCTCCAATACAGTATTTTCTGTTTAAGAAACGGATGAGAAAGGGAGACCAAGAAAGTGAGATTACCTTTCCAAGCCTATATTCCTCAGTGTGTGGAAGAATCAGGATTAAATTCCAGGACTAGAGCTGGACACGGTGGCACGTGCTTGTAAGCAACAGCTTATGGAGTCGAGACGGGGCCTGGGGATCGCGGTTCGAGTCCTGCCCAGGGCAAGACAGCGAGACCTAGTCCCCAAAAATAGCTGGGCATAATGGTGTGTGCCTGTAATCCTAGCTACCAGGGAAGCTGAGACTGGGGATTGCTTGAGACCATGGGCAACGTGAGCCTGTGGTTCCACGGGCAAAAATAGTGAGAACTCATCTCAAAAAAAAAAAAAAATATCAATCAATCAATCCCAGGACTAAAATGTATAGTGCTAACCCAGTTCTAAGTTCAAATTCCAATCAAACCTAGAAAACCAAAGGCAATTACACAAGTTTGCAATAAACAAATTATTCAGGATGGACAAAAGGTAATTGAGCATCAGAGTCCAGGAATAGCTAACTAACCAGGGGCCTCTCATTACTTTGAGAGCTAATGTACCTGGATAAATAGAGCTATGAAAAGAAGAGTAGGTCCTCCTTTCAGGAAAGAAATAAGAATGTGATCACTCAACACTGTAATCTCTGATGAGAACATTTAATCAATTAGCATTGCTGCTGTCAAAACTTGCTTCCCACTGAGCTGGGAAGCCACAGGCTGCACATCCTGACCTGACCATGCCTCCCTCCTCCAGGTCTGGGATTTGCCTCTGCAAGAAATGTCATGCTTGCTCCCCCAGAGGACATCCCCAGGCCCCAGATATCAAACCAGAAGCCTCTTATCTGACCTTATTTATCTCTATGCTAGTAAAATGCCAATCCCCAAGGGAAAACTTAAAAGAGCCCTGGCTGCCTTGCTCACTAGGGATGGGCCCTGTGTTGACGGGCTCACTTCTTTTCTCTGCTGTTCAAACTAGTATATCAGAGCTCCCTGTGAGAACCCCATAAGGGGCAAAGGCATCTTTGCAGTTTCTCTTTCACAAAGGCTTTCTGGGACTTGGGGGTGAGCAAGTGCAAGGAGAGAGCAATCAATCACAGTTATGCAAAGGTGGGACATTTTACCCCATTGGTGGAAAGCCCCAAACCCTTATGGGGTATGGGAAAGGAGTGTTGGCATACCCATTTTTTCTTGATAAAGAAACAGGCCCAAAGAACTGTCTTTTATGTAACATGACTGATGTTTGTGAGCAATTTGATGCTAAGAGCTTTGCTGAGTCCCACATATGACCCATCACAGACCCATGAAGTAAACACTGTTGCATTGTGGCCCACATTCTATGTGGGGAAAAGCCAGGCACAAAACAGGTATCACCATCCTTTACTCCTGACAAATGTGTTCTCTTAAAAAGTCTGAGCAGAGCCAAATGAGTTATTTCACATTTGCATGGTCCTTGTTTTGTGACTCAAGAATCTTTTTTTCAGATAAAGAAATGAATAAATGTATAACTCTACTACCATTTATAAATAAGGAAAAATAAAATATTTAAGCATTAAATGACATCACCATGATCATTTGAGTGGTGCATATATTGTCAGGGAGAGTAAATAATCATATTCCTCCTATATCACAATTAATAATTCAGGCTGATAAAATACAATCCTCACAAATCATCATCATCATAGCTAACTATCAATAATAAAATTAAAACACTAAACCAAAATAAGTAGCAAAAAATTATTGCTGTCAAATCATTTTAAGAAATGAAATTACTCCGGGCACGGTAGCGCGCGCCTGTAAGCTTCAGCCTATGAAGCGGCTGGGGCTAGAGATCGTGGTTCTCGTCCCGCTTGGGGCAACATAGTGATACCTAGTCCCCAAAAAATAGCTGAGTGTGGTGGTGCGCGCCTGTAATCCCAGCTACCTGGGAATCTGAGGTTGGGGATCGCTTAAGTCTGTGGTACCTCAGGCAACGTGAGTCTGCGGTTCCACGGGCAAAAATAGCGAAACCAAGTCTCAAAACAAAACAAAACAAATGAAATTACAAGCAAATAAATAAAAATAGACAGTAATGATGAAAAACACAAAACAAACAAAAATCAGAAAGGGCGATAAAGTAACAGCAAGTCCTATGCCAAAGATTCGTCTGAGTAGTTTTTACACATTCTTCCATTTAATTATTAAAACAATTTTATGAAATAAGGAAATATTATAAAGTCACTTTTTTTTTCATACTAGGTCTCGCTATTTTTGCCCGTGGAGCTGCAAGCTCATGTTGCCCGTGGTACCACAGATTCAGTGATCCCCAGCCTCAGCTTCCCAGGTAGCTAGGATTACAGGTGCGTGCCACCACGCCCAGCTATTTTTGGGGACTAGGTCTCCCTGTGTTGTCCCAAGCGGGACTCGAACCGCGAACCACAGACCCCACTGTCACTCTGTAAATTGTCGCCACATCTCCATAAACTGTCGCTTACAGGCACGCACCACCATGCCAGCTTTATGAAGTCACATCTTATAGATGGGAAAACCAAGGCATCAAGAAGGCTAAGTTCAGGAAGGGAGCGCAGGACTAAGCTGAGTTCCCTGCAGCTTAGCAATGGCTTTTACATGCTTGTAATCAAAGACAACTAAGTTCCCATTGACAGAAGATTGGCTCAAGATGTGGTCTAGTCATACCGTGAAACAGCATTCAGCTCTAAGAAAGAATAAATGTTTCCATTTGTAGACAAATGGAAGGTACTCAAAGGAATTTTGTGTAGCAAAGTAACAAGAATAAAGATAAATATTGCACAGTTTCATATACATAAAGAATCTAAGTGAGTGCACTGACAAAAAAAAATAATAATTTAAAACTTTCAGATGTTGAAAACCCAAGTGAGGTTTCTAGGATTAAGAGGGAGTTAGAGAGAGAAAGCATCAAAAAGGTGTTGGTGGTAAGGGAAATCGTAAGTAAAAGAGACCTGGTAGAAAATAAACGAATGAATGAATGAATGAATGAATGAATGAATGAATGAATGAATGAATGAATGAATGAATGAATGAATGCTTGTCAGCAGAAAATTCACTCATAACCCACAGAACTTAGAAGTTGTTCCTAATTATTAAGGGGTGGCTGGATAGCCCTGGCCAGGTTTTGGTGATGCCTGGAGGAATTAGAGGCAATGGGTCATCTTTCTTGTCCTTCAGTAGACCAGGCAGAGACTGAGTGTACAGCAGCAGAGGGGGAAATGGGTGGTGATGGAAAGAAGGAGAGAGCTGTGTGTGGGCCAGGGAAGGGACCAGAGAAAGGGGGTATGCATCTTGTGAAATCAGGAATGCTCAGATTGACTAACTACCACACATCATCTTAACTAGCTCAACTTCTTTAGTTGTTTTTTAACAGGATAGCCTGACCCTCTACAGTCCCATCTTTACTCCCAAGCTCCCTCCACTTTTTCCTACTCAGTCTCCTCTTTCCTAGCTCTGGTCTCATCCCCCACCTGCAGCCTCTCTACAATGACACCATCCATTGATCAACTTGATAACTGTCTCCTTTTTGGTATTCTTTTACTTACCGACCCTTCATGCATCTATTCTGAGCTAGATCTTGACTTGAGATGAGGCAGGCACTGTTCCTCCTCCAGGAATCTTTCACCAGAGGTGAGTCAGTACCCCAAGATCCCACTCTGAGCCCATTTAGTTCATGGGCCTGCTTTTTGGTTCATGTCATCTTGGACACATTAAGAAATCTCATGGCTTACCTACTGTACACACTGGCCTACACGCTGCTGCTACACCTGAAGACATGTGGGAATACTAATGTATTTGGGGATAAAAGAACCCAACTACATATATTGGCACAAGGGGGACAATGGTCTGGTCAGAGACAGAATTGGACTTTTGTGGTGAACTGAATTTACACATACATGTATTTTCAATTATGCACTCCTGAAACTTCTATTTAATCATGCCCTGTTACTTCAATTTAAAGCAACATTTAAATAAAGTAAAGTATCATGGCTCAATACTTACAAATAATAAGGAAAAAAATGGTTAATGTGGAAGGAACGTGCATAAGACTTTCACAGTATTCAAACTCTATCTTAACAGGAAAGATTTCCCTGGGTGGGGTGCCTCTGAGCAACTTGCCTGAAGAGCAAGATTCCAGTGTCTAAAGATACAAAGTATTCGCAACACCTGTCCAAAATAACAGCAGAACCTGTCATGCTGTCCACAACCAGGGGCAACTGACTGCCCTGACTATTGTCGGTGTGTTTGCGTGTGTCCATTACCATACAGTGCTCTGCACACAAGCCCATCTAGATAGTGCTCTGTGCTTAATTTAAAGACGTGCCAGGCTGATTTTGACTATAGATAATGCCCCCTTCTCCAAATGCAGAATGTAACACATCAAAATTTGCTTCTTCAATGACCCTTTTCAGAGGGGAATGATGCGGCCCTTAATTACTTTGTAAAATGTACAACAAATAAAAAGAAATATAACAACTACCTATAAACCCAGGAATGTCATCGAATCAATCCACAGCTAATGGATTAAAGATTAACGCGACCACAACCACATGTTGGCCTCAGCTGTAAACTGTGGGGACTGAGTAAATAATAAAGGAAATAAGATGGCGGTCATTCCTCCTATTAGAGGAAGGGCTGATTACCTCCTGTAAAGTGCTCCTCCGGTCTTAATGAGGTCACCCAGGTCATGTCTCTCCAGGCCCAGGACGCTGTCTGGCAAGTACTGGAAAGGAAACTGAGTCACGGAAAAAGAAGGTGCGTCGTCCTGGTGTCTTTACTGAGGTTCTGAGCCTTTGGCCAAAGTAAGGTTAAAAAAAGGAGAGATGTGTCTTGGGAGTTGTTAGAACTGTTAAGGTTTTCAGAACAAGAATGAAAACAAACAAGTTTTCATGAGAACCCAAGTCAAGAGACTTGTCAGAGACAGGACTTCTCTGAGAAGCTGCATCCAAAAGAAAAGGATCTGCACCCAACACTCAATTCTTCCAAAGCATGAAACTACTGATTTCAACAGGTTTTGTTTGTTTGTTTTGGTTTTGCTTTTTTGCTTCTAAAGGAAAACAAGAAAAAGATGTTGCAGGGTTGCTCTTCCAAATGGGGGGGGGGGGGGAGAAAAAAAAAAGAAAGAAAATCTCTTGGGGATTCGCACCAGAAAGGGTGCCCTTCCCCTTTATCGATAATTTTGAAAGGATCGCTGTAAGACACTGACTAATGACACGTGACCTTTGGATTCTCCATGAGGCAGCAAGCTCAGGCCCTGGGCGCAGCGGGGACCCCTCTGCCAGTTAGGGGTCACTCTCTCCATTCAATGCTTTATTAGCTCCTTCCAGTCTCAGGGCGAAGTCCTGCTGCTTGCAGACTTTTATAGCTTTGATTGAGGAAAGCTATTCAGGGCAGGGGAGAGGATCTGTTTGTTTTCAGGAGGAAACCTCTGTGAGTTTGCCCCCTCCCCCCTGTGTTTCCAGAGTTGCTGGAGAGATAAAAGCCATACCTCCTTTTGACCTTCATTGGACAGTAGGAGTCCCGACCCAGCGTGGAATAATCAAGGCATATCACGCTGCATAAATTATCCTGTGATTGACGCTCTTTCTTCCAGCTCCAACTGAAAGGGGAATGCTGGGGGATGGGGTGGGATGGAAGAGCTTAATATATTTAGTCAAACACCTACTATGTGCTAAGGTGCGCATGGGGACATCCTATGCCTATAGCAAGTCATTCCCACAAACAGTCCCATGTGGTGAATTCATGAGGAAACCAGATCAGAGACATTAAGCGACTTTCAGGAGGACCCACAGCTAAGACCTGGCAGCCATGGCATTTTAAAGTCAGCTTTTTCGAAAGTGTCAAGTAAGTTATTATATGGTTCTGGACTCTGAGTGAGAGACAGAGGAAAGAAAAAGACTGAGATGTCCACCAAATGGCTTGAGGACACCTTTTCCATCTGCTTATTCAGTGGTGTTAATGGAAGTTAGTGCTGGGCCAACAGTATCTGGGTATAAAGGATTTTGCCATCTCAAACTTTACATTCTGGGAAAGACTGATGGTAAATGAGTGAGTTACAAGTGAGTTACAAGTAGAATTTTAGATGATGATAAGAGCTTTGATAGGAGGCAAAGCAGTATAATAAGAGAGAAGGTGTGGGATGGGGGAAGGAGTGCAACTTTAGAGAGATTCATCACAGAGGCATTCCCTCCACAGGAGGCGATATTGGTACTGAATGATGATTAAAAAAAAGAGGTCATGGAGGAGCTGGTACTGGAGGATGACCTAAAGCAGAGGAAATGAAAGGTGGTGAGAAGACTTGAGTTCAAGAAACAGGGAAGAGCGGGAGGGAGGAGCCAGGCATTTGGCAGCTGCTCCTGAGCCTGGACTTTATTTTTGGTGTCATGGAACACAATTGGAAGCTTCTCTGTAGTTGTGTGCAAAGAAGGAAATGGAACTGGGATCTGGGAGCTCTGTGTGGGTCCTGATTTACCTACCTTCTGACCAGTCAGAAGATCAAAGCTGCCCTGTTCACGAGTTCTCTCCTATACAGTGCTGCCTGGCCCAGTTCTAAGAATCAACACTTGCCAAGTCTGTCACTGAAGTAGAAGAGTATCTTTGACTCTTCAAACATCTGCCCCAACTGGAGATCAAATATTCAAATGCCTTGGACTCCCTGGGGGAATGTGTGGCTGATGCTCAAGACAGTGGCCAGGGAAAAGGCAAGATGTCAATCCACAGGGTGGGGGTTACTTACTTAACTCCAGTTGTTGCACTGTGGTTGGTGGGGAAACACAAACTTCTGATTCTGTAAAAGGAGTCAGAAATCCAGGTGTGTGCAAAAATCCCTAGTTTTGAAATATTGACATACAATCCAAATTAAAATGGCATTTCCTGAGCCTGAGTTTCAAGAGTTACACAAGATCAGAACTTTGCCTCCAGGGACTGCCACACCAGTGGCTACTGCCCCTTTGAGCTCCAAAGCTGAGACATAAAGGGGGAAAATGAAAAATAAACTGATGGAGCCTTTGCTGAAGTTCTAACCCTTTGCTGTGCTTCAGTGGCTCCCTTTGGCAACTGCTACAGCCTGTGGGCCTCTATCAGAATGCTGTTTAAATGGTTGCATCAAACAACAAAGGCACCCGGTTGTATTTAAATACACTTATCAGAAAGTTGCATTGTGCTCACTGGGACTTCTTTGATAATGTACCAATGTCAAGGCCTGGTACAGAGCAGATGACTTCCATAATTTTAATCTGTGATGACTAAAATAATTTTAAGATGCCCATAATAACTGGCATGTGAGAAAAAGTGACACTGTCTACTGCTGACAAAATCGGTTACTGGGTTGTCCTGGGTTGTTGCCCACATTACTAATGAAAAGAGCTGATGCCTTTCAAAATAAAGACATGATGCTTGCCCATCAACTTCACAGACATCTTACCTCCTCCCCTGAGGGGTTCTGTCCTGGTTTAAGAACTTTTGTATTCAATGGAATTTCTTTAACTTGAGTTAGCAGAGAGGAAACTTCCCCACATCTACCCTCTCATCTCAGAAATGACATCACCCATCCCTTCCCAGATCCTCCCATTTCCCCCCTCTCCCTCTCCCTCTCCCTCTCCCAGTGGGCTCTCAGAGGAACACAAACCTATCACTGTCTCATCTCTGCTTCAAACCCACCACCAACCTGCACCCCATGGCTTTCCACCACCTACAGGTTGAAGCTGGACTAGTCCTCATCCCTGCCAAGGCCCTGCTGGGTAGCCAGCTCCACCTCCAGTGCTGCTCCCCTGCCCCTGCCAACACTTCCTTTCCAAACCTCTAAAGCAGGTGGGATGATGGGGTGCCTGCTTGGATGTGTAACAGAAGAATATTCCAGAATTAATCTGCAGTTTCTTTGTTATGAGATGGTAAACTGGCTACTTGGTCTTTCAGCCTCAAATTTCCCCTATCACCAATTTCCCATGATTGGAAGGGTTCAATGAAGCAACACTGAAAAATTTCTAGGCACAGTTTAAACTCTCAAGATAGAGATTTCTTATTGTTCTCTTTGGGCCCGTGATTACACTAGGTTTTCTCTTTTTTCTTCCCACTAAGCAGACGAGCTCTTACTCATTCTTCAAACCCCTTCTGCATGCCCAGTTCAGACCTCTCCTCATTGTCACTGTATCAACCCATTCTATCATCCCTGTACCATATCCGAGTGAACACCACCCTCCTCTTTATTGTCTTATCCAACTTTAGTTTTCTTCTCTGGGTTTAGAGTCATCTGGCATAGGGTATATTTACTTTTTTGTTTGTGGTCTGTTCCACCTTCACCCAAAAGAATATATGCACAGAGAAGGCAAGCACTTTCTTTTGTTCACAGTGCCTAGAAGAGTATCAGACCCACAGCAGGTGCTCTGCAAATATTTACTGAGTGAACAGATGATCTTTGCAAATACTCTCCTATTTAGGAGTAATACTCTGCTATTAGGATTCAGTTGAGATAACTTACAAATATACCTGTAGCTGTGCCTAAAAGGGAAAGAATTCTCATCTTTTTTTCCTTGATTTTTCTCCATTTTGGTTTGCTCATTTGTAATATGAGAATAATATGAAAACTACTACTATGATAAAAACAAAAATAATAAAATAATATCAGCAATGCTGCTTACCTTATGGAGTTATTGTAATGCCCAAAAATATACAACATTTTGTAAGCTATCAGTCAACATTCAGATATGCGTTACCTTTGCTATTGTGAGGATATTGGCAAGCAACTTCCTTCTGAGTCTATATTTCCTCAACTATAAAACGTAGCTAGTTAGTCCTGCACTTCCTGCCTAGCTAAGTTATTGTGAGGAATGGATAAGATAATGGCTATTTAAATGCTTTGTGAACTGTAAAGTTCTACACAATTTATAATTATCCGGAGGTTGCATAGGAGCAATGGAAATGCCCCCACTTGGAATCCTGAACAGCTTGGTGTCCCGCCTCTGCCATTTTCCAGCTGAGAAGACTTCTGGATCTCAGTTTGCCATCTTTAAAATGTGGGTAATAATGGACAGACCTCGTGCTGTACATCTCAGACAGCCTAGACTGAGAGCTTGTTACCACTGTTCCCTCTTGGCCTGTGCACAACTGTTGGAGGCCCTTCTGCTCAGACAAGTTTCCTGTTTCCTCTTTGGTGGAATGTTATTAATTGCATCAGGTGCTCTGGGAAGCCATGTCTCTTAATTAGTATTTATCCAGCACTCATGCACACTGGTTCCAGAGTGGGTCTGGTTGTCTCAGGACGCTGATACTGGTCACACCTTCTGTTGGCTTCCTGGCTAGGTCTCCCAAAGGGCCCCAGGGTCTGAATGTGGACCCATTTTCTGGTGATCAGAAAGATGTCATGTTTTTCTAGAAAACTCTGCTCTCCCAGCAGATGAACCTGATCACTCAGCACTGAGTTGATGTGAGACATCAAAGAGGCCCAGACCAGGGTCCCCCTGGCTATATTGTGGAACAAATCAGGGCATAGAAAATAAGCAAGAAGTGTGGCTTCATGTCTGTCCTCACATGTCTGAACTCAGAGTTGTACCACAAGCTGGTCCAGGTCAAGGTGCAGGGCTGGGAGAAAGCCAAGCCAGAGGGCTGCCAACCTTGAAGACAACCCTGCTCATCACTCACAGCAGGCACAGTCTGATGGTAAACACCAATGCCATGCAATCCAATTCAAAGCTTCTCTGAAGCCTTGCCTGCCACGGGCACAGGTCTCGATGAATGTCTAAGTGACTTGAAACTGATTACCAAGTCACAGAGTGGAATATCAAGGTTACTCATCAATATATTTCCAGTCCTATTAACATAAGGATCTTTTTACAGGTAAGAAGGTAAGTTTCTCACCATAATGCATGGCTAACCTCATCTTTGCAGAGAGCTTGGGAATATGGGTTAGGCTATCCCAGCGATGGGTGTTTCCAAGCACCAGCTGTGCATGGAAATCCCATAAAGACGTAGTTTCTTTGTTTGTTTAATGCATCAATTTTTTTTGATCTGCAGACAACAATCAGAAAGATAATGCCTTTGATATCAGTATAAAATAAATCATGATAAAACATTCACGTTTCAGAGAAATGCAGCCATTGTAGCAAAAGGCATCCAGGAAAATATGTCTCTCTCCCCTCATGCTAGAATCTGTTTCACTAAATATAAACTGGATTATTAAGTTTCCTATATAGGTCATGGTGGCGCATGCCTGTAGATGGCAGCCTAGGAAGCCACGGCAGGGGCCAGGGATCCCAGTTTGAGTCCCACTGGGGGCACATAGCAAGACCTAGTCCCAAAAAAATAGCTGGGCGTGGTGGCGCGTGCTTGTAATCCCAGCTACCTGGGAAGCTGAGGCTGGGGATTGCTTGAGTGTGTAGTACCCTGGGCAACGTGAGCCTGCGGTTCCATAGGCAAAAATAGCAAGATCTAGTCTCAAAAAAAAAAAAAAAAAAAAAAAAATCCGTCAAGAAAATAAGTTTTCACGCTTCAACGTCTCTTTACTCAAAATCTAACCTGGGCTATATGTTTTTAGTTTCCTCCTTTCTTCCTGCCACCTCCAACTTTCCAACTATCTGACCTTCTGGATATTTCCTTAACAAGTCAAGTCTGTTCTGCCACAGGACCTTGACACTTGCTATTGCATCTGCCTGAAACACTCTTGCCACAGATCAAGTATATGGCTTACTCCCTCATTTCTTTCAGATTCTTGCTCAAGCATCACCTCATCAGAGAGACCTTCTTGAACCACCACTTGGAGTCACATACCTTATCCTGATTTCATTTATTTGCTTACTTTGTTCTAATTTTCTTCATCAAATTGACCATTACTTAGGTTGATAAGTGTATCGTTTGTTTATTATCTGATTTCCTCCATTATATATTCAGTTGCAAGGACTTGCTGTTTTTCATCATTAGTGCCTAGAAGGGTACCAGGTAACTAAAGGGCACATAATCAATACCTGTTGAGCAAATAACACTTTGATTCATGTCAGGGGTCACTTCTTGTTAGTGTAATTTTGGTGTCTTGTTGTCTATATGGATCATCATTTATTTAATATACCTCTTCTAAAAGACAGTTTAATTGTTTGAACTATTTGTTATCACAACATGCTACTATGAGCACCCTTGCATGCCTCATTCTTTGGCAAGTAGATTCGCTTGTATAAACACCTAACAGGAGATGGTGGTCAAAGAGCATGTGCAGGTGACCTTGCATAGCTGATCTCTAACTGCAAAGAAAGCATCCATCCTTCAGTACCTTCCTTAATGTTTTACTACTATTAGAAGTATGTTAGTAAAACAAGTAGTATCAAATGTTTTCCTTCATATTTCTTTGATCATGAAAGAGGATGAATATTCTATGAATTTCCATTCATAGAATATTCATCCTCTTTCCTAATTTAGATTTAGATTATAGATTGTTCTTATATCTTTCAGTCTCTGGTAAAGCAAAGGAACATCCCGCTGACATTTAAATCTTTGTAGTTTTGTGTTGGGTGTTTTGAATTTTTTTCTTTCTATCATTTTTCATGTGCTTGTAAATAGACCTTCATCTTTTACATTACAGTGTCTGTTTTTGCATCCTGTATTTAAAAGGTACCCTCAGGGGTACTTAAAAGTACAGATTCATGAACTCCACCCATGATTCTGATTTAATAGCTTCAGGTTTGGGGTAGGGTAGGCCTTTCCCTGTAGGTGAAACTTTAAAGAGAAAAAACAATGTTCTCAGACAGAATGTGGCTACATACCAACTCCCTGCAGATAGGTGGGAGGGGATGAAAAACCAAGACTCCCAGAGGCAAGAGTCACTGTGAAAGTAATGAGAATTCAGGGAGGGACTGCATCCAAGCTAGGGAGCTAGAGGACCAGACAGAGAAGAGGATGTGGCAGTTCAGTCTTTGGTCTGAGGTTCAGGGAAACTGAGTCTCTGGGGCCAAGGTTTTGCAACTTTATGCCAGTGACATTGAGCCAAAGATAGTCTAGACTATCTTGACGAGAATGAGCCATGCAGCCACACCCTCATGGCTGAGCTGCTTGAAAGGCTCCCAAGTCCATGAATGAGAGAGGTTGTGGTAAGTGGGAATTGACCTTGACCTTACTTTGTCTTAATAGTATCACATGGGATGGGAAGCAGGGAATAAATACATTTCCAGTTCCTGTGTTACCTGTGGCTTTGTGAGATTTTAATTTGGATATGATGGGATGATCAAGTGTCTTCTAGTATCCTCCCCAAGAGTTCAAAGTCAAGATTAACAGACCAGAAGAAGGAAAAACTGAGACTCTCCCAAGGAATAATGGATTGTCACTGGAAGGACAGCACATCAGTTTGTTTGTGTTGCTATAATAAAACATCCTAGATTGGATGACTTTACTAGAGAAATGTATTTTCTACCAATTCTGGAGTCTGGGAAGTCCAAGAGTAAGGTTCTGCCTATTTTATTCCTGGTAAAGGCTCTTTTCTTAGTTTGCAGACCCTATGCCACCCTCATGTCACCTGACTTGCCTGTTCTCCCACATGGCTGAGAGAGAGAGCCAAGTCTCTTTCTTCCTTCTCTGATAAAGCAGTGAGGGTTCCACTAGGTTATCTTACCTAGTAATATCTCAAAAGTCATATCTCCAAATACTATCAAATTGAGAGTGCAGCAGGAGGAGGTATAGGACTTCAACACATGAATGGGGAGGAGAACACAATTCAGTTCATAAAAAGAAGCACCCAGGAGATGGGGGTGAGTCCCCCATAAGTGTCAAGGGGTGAAATTCCCCCAGGATGTCATTCATAGCTCCAACTTTGCTGCTTACTCCAATGTATTTATTTAATGGTTGGGTCCTCTGGGAGAGAGCAAACCCTATAAGTGCAGGCATATCTGATGTGCTTGCCAAATGAATGGTTCAATAAGCATGATTTCATCGCTTCTTGGCCTTTTGGTTAAGATCAAGTGCAATCAGCATGATTTCAAATGGAATTTGTTTGTAGTTAGCAGGTGCAGGTGCTGCTCCCACTACATTGATTTATAGACACACAGAGGGTTGTTGTTCTGGTGCATTGATGAGCTCATCTGAGTCAATAATGAGGCAGAATCTGTCACTTCCATTTTTCAGAGGAGGAAACTGAAGCACAGTGAAGGACAGCACCCAGCCCATGGTTTTCCAGTGGTGGAACTGAAACTGCATTAAAGTTGGGTGGTCATAGAGTATGAGCTACTACTAGCTGTACTGTTGTGGAAACACTCTCTCTTCATGGGGGTTTGTCAGAATAACATAGTGGTTCAGTCAGAAGCCAGGGAGTTCCCCTCCAATTCTCCCTCTCCCTCTACATTTCCTGTGCTTTCTCTGCCTCCATCACTGCACTAGGCTCAGTGGTGATTCTGGCTGCTCCCTGCCACCTCAAGTCATCCCAGAATATTTCGTCCTCTTGCCCCACTGTATCCAGTTCTCCTTTAATGGCTCTTTACTCCATAGTCATCCCTATATTTCTGCTGTGGGAATGTTCTCCCTGCTGCCACACTTGCCCCAACCCATCCTCCATGCAGAGACCAGAAAGATTTTCCAGAAATATCACTCATGCTCTACTGAGCATCTTTTTTGGACTTCCCTTTGCACTTAAGCTAAAAGCTAAAATCCAAGCCAGGCATGGTGGTGCATGCCTGTAAGCTTCAGCCTATGAAGCGTCTGAGGCTAGGGATCATGGTTCGAGTCCCGTCTGGGGCACGTAGTGAGACCTAGTTCCAAAAATATAGCTGCGCGTGGTGGCGTGCACCTGTAATCCCTGCTACTTGGGAAGCTAAGGCTGGGGGTTGCTTGAATCTGTTGTACCCTGGGCAACATGAGCCTGTGGTTTTATGGGCAAAAATAGCAAGACCTAGTCTCAAATAAACAAACAAACAAACAAATAAATAAGCAAATAGATAAATAGATACATACACAGTTAAATGAATAAATAAATAAATATAAAAGCTAAAATCCTCCCATATGATCTGCCTGTGTGCCTGTCCTTCCACAGGTGTCAGATATCCTCTCCTACCACAGCCCCATTTGATAAAGTCTACAAACCAGAAACTTTTTTCTTCAAATATGTCTGCTTTTTCTGGTCTACAGACATGCTTTCTTCTCTTCTTAGCTTCTCTTCTCCCCAAACAGAGCACAAGGTTCCTGCTTAATCTCAGATCTTGTGACAAATGTCACATCCTTGGTGAATCTTTCTAGGCAAACTTACCTAAAATGAGACTGCCAAGGCCTCTACCCTGTCACCCTTTTCCTGTTTTTCCATCTACTTCTGCAAATGAAAGTGTTTTCTATCTGGGAGCATGCAGGGGGTGTGTGTGTGTGTGTATGAAAACAAGTGTGCCCCACAAGAACAAAGTTACTATGAATATCTTTCCCTGCCACTGTATATCCAGAGTCTAGAATAGTGCCTGGCACCTAGTAGGCAATCAGTATATATTTGCAAAAAGAAGAATGAATGAATGTCTGAGATGAGAGTCACAATAAAGTTGCCCCAAATATCTGGTTAGAGGAGATCAAAAATGATACAGAATAAGCCAAGCCAAATAGGAAAACCCAGGGGGGCAAAATCCAGCTTCCAGCAGTAAATTCTTGACCTTTTGGTTTCTCTTTCCAAGATTATCTGTAAAAAAAATGATTTGGTTTTAAAAAATCCCACAATTACCTCTAAGATGAGACTTAATATGCCAAGTTTTTGCCTACAGCACATTTTTACAGCTTAGTAATAAACCCCAGAAAAACATGCCTTATGATGGAAACATTGAATGTCATCTGTTTCAACTGGGCCACAGTAGCTTCTAGAGATATAGGGATATTCTATTAAAGGAAGAGAGTGACAATGAAAAGAATTGAAGCAGGTAAATATTTAAACAAGCAGTGCTATGAATAATGAAGAGTTTGGGTTTTCCTTCCCAAAGCAGAACTCTATTTTATTATTACTATTACTATTACTATTATTATTATTATATCGTTGATCCAAACCACTTTGATGACACTAGGTTTTTCCAAGAATGAAAATGCTTGATTGCCTAAGAATGTAGGAGAGGTGGAGAGAAACAAGGTTTTTCTGTTCTCTTTGTCAGCTGTTAGAGGGTCTTCAACTGCATTGTACAGGCAAGAGTTTGAAGACAGCTGCCAAGATACCACATGACCAGGAACACCTTAGAGAATACATTTTTCAAGAAAGGGGATTATTTGGGGCTGTAAAGAAAACTGAACAAAATCAGAGATTGAAGTCAGAAACATTCATTAATCCTGGTAATACTGATTAAGCTTGAGCAAATGGTTTCCCTTCCACTTAGCCTCAGTTTTCCCATCTGTAAACAGGAATTGTAAGACAAGACTAAAGAATTGTAAGACAAGGAAGACAAGACTACTAGCCAGCAAGGGAACCCCTTCTAAAACTGGTACCCAGATTCTGTTTGTACCTGATCAGGCCCGATTGATATAAAATGAATTTTAGAGAAATACAGGGATGAAAATAAAAATAACCACAGTCTTTTTCTAGGGTCAATAGAAAGTACATATTTTACAGGAAATTATATCAACAGAGTAAGTTCTAGCAGAATTCAACTTTAAGTCAATTTTTGAAAGGTTTTTGTTTTGAGTTGAAGAAATAATGGAACATTCGAGAACATTTTGAAAGCAAACTCACAGACTATCCCATGACCCAAACACCCCCAATTATTCTCCTGTCTGCATATTTTCTCTCTGCCCATGTGTGGCCTGCCTTTCTCCCTCATAATGGGAAACATGCTTCATAAAAAAGAGGCAGTCAGTGCAAAAAGCACTCTGAACTTGCTCTTTATTGATCAGTTTGTTTGCCTGTGTTTATGAACAAATCTGGGGTACTTTCCTCACTTTTATAAGCCCCCCCCCCCAATCTGTTTGGGTTGCTTTTTGATTTAATTTTTAATTAAGACTTTGATTAACGTATCTTAGTTTTAATATGACATGTATGGGTTTTGAGTTTCCTTTCACCATGGGAGTTAACTACTCATCTCAACAGCCTCCACCAGTCACCAGAACTGACACTGCAACATCAGCAAATGGGCAAGATGGCTCTTCCTGTGCCTGGCATGCCACCCAGAGCCTCTGCAGCTGCTCCTGTTTCAGCCACCCTGGGCTTCCAGGCGGCATATCGCCTAGGTAACCAATGACCAGCTGCAGCAATGGAGTGGGGTAGGAGGAGGCAGACAATTCCCATCACCCCTCCACCTCCTCCCAGAGTCAGCTGGTCTCCTTTCGTCATTTCAATCAATCGTTTACAAAAGCTGTCACCTCTGATTATTAAGACCCTACTCCTTGCCAAGAACTGTGACAGGTGCTTGTTCTCTATCATTGACACTCCCCATAACTCTTGAGGGTCTGTCTTGTTTATTATCACCCCACTCCACAGAGAAGGAAACTGAAACTGAGGTTCAGAGAGGTTCAGTCACTAGCTGAAATTCACACAGCCCCCATTCAGTCTGAGTGACCCCAAGTACTGGGCAGCCATGTCCAGGTCAGAGCCAATGAACTAAAAGATGGGAATCTGCTTCTTCTAAAAGAATGGAGTGCTTGATTTGAGGCCCAACTGTCAGAGCCAGAAATGGATCATCAATTTCTATGCCACTCCTCACATTTTAACCCATACCCAGGATGGCTAAGTACTTACATTCGATGCTCATGCATGTGCCTGGAAATCCATGTGGCAGTTCCGGAGCCAGTAATGAGGTCATGCCAGAGTAGAAACCTCGACAATGGAGCACCAATGCACCCCCCCCCCCATTCTGCTCTGTGGAGAATAATTATGAGGTCAGATGAAACCTCTGTCAGGAAAAACGTATTAACTTGGACCACTGAAGGGCTGAGCAAACCTGCTGGCTGCACATATCATTCTGAACTGATGCAAATCTCTGGTCCTTTGAGGCCCATAAGTGCTGTCTCAGCTTCTTTCAAGTTTGGGGGGGAAATTCTAGAACCACATGGGCCATCCCAAATATGCTGAGTTTTCCATGGGCTCTCCTTCCCATTTCCAGGGCTAGGGACAAAGATATAGTCTGAGAAACAAAAACAGAAAGTCTGAGAAACTGTCCCAGAAAGGTCAACAGAGGGAAAGCAGGTGGTAGCAAAGGGGCTGGCAGGAAAACTGCCTCCAGAAACTTTTTCAAGAACCCAGCTCCAGACAGCAGCCTGGGTCTACCTAACCCTTTTTCTAGAAATTCAAGACTTGAATGCTATTGATGCTTCTAACATATCTGTTGTCAGGTGCAACATAAGTTAAAAAACAGATCACTGAGGAGTAGATAAAACGACACTGCCAATTATTAGGCTAAGCATGACATCTCCTGTGATTTCACTAGCAAGACTAGCTCCAAGGTTTGTCCTGCACATGTCGGTCCCCTGCATCCTGCATCACCCACATCCTGAGAAGCTGGAAGGAGATGATATTTGGGGTCTGGGTGATCTGTTGCCCTGGCACCAGATTCCTGCGATGGGAGGCTGCTGATGTAGAACTTGAAGGACAGAAGGTACAGGGTGGCTGGCCACTGACTGGAGAAGTAGCAGGAAGACAGCTTGTGAATGGATAGCTGATATCCCATCCCCACAAACAGCAGTGGGACCTGAGATGCCAGTAGGCATCCTTCTAACACTAGGGGTATTAACTGTTAATTCTACTTCTTCCTGCCTTACCTCTCAATTCTTCCAGTCTCTCTATACCCGATTCTGCTCCCTTTTTACAGAAGTATTACAACAGCATCCTCATTGATACTACTGCTTCCAGTCTCCCCTTTTGTCCCCATTTTCCATAATGCTTCCATGGAGAGAATCTCAAATGAATATGAGATGTATCTGCTCAAAAACTGTCCCAGGAATTAAATCAGTGTCATGATAACCAGGGCTGGCAGAGGAACAATGGATGAAGCTCATGGAGAGGTACACTGGAACAGGAGCTGTTCAAAATAATCTGACAGTATCTGTTAAAAAAAAAAAAAAAAAAACAAAAAAAAAACAAACAACTCAATCCCAACAATCTGACTTTTAGAAACAAAGTCATTGCAAACAAGAGTGAGAATTGAGGATTTCCAAGGGATTTTTTTTTCAGAACTGTTTGTTGTAGTAAAAATTTGAAGAAAATATGTCCATCAGCATGAAAATGATTAAATGCATTGTAGTATGGACAAGGTATATATATATATCAGTTAGGATGATGAGATGTCTGTGATGTGAATTAGACAATGAAAGCAGTTGCATGGATGGATGAATAGATGATAGATAGATAGATAGATAGATAGATAGATAGATAGATAGATAGAGTCACAAACACCATCAATTTCCACATTTTTTAATTCTTCCCACACTTTTTTATTTGTATATAATTAGAAATGCCTAGGAATTCACATGATAGCTAATCCTAGCAGCACTGGATGGCAGAACAGAGACACAATGAGGAGGATTATTCATTGTTTACTTGCTTTGATTTGTTGCATTGACTACAGTGAATATCTATTATGAAATTCTAAAAGAAGAATTTAATAAAAAGACTGAAAGAAAGGAAGGAAAGAAAAACCTCTCCACTCTATCATTCCCCCAGTCTCTTTGCATTCTTCCCCACTTTCTCTCTGTCTCTATCTGTCTTTGTCTCTCTGTCTTTCTCTCTCTGTCAGCATTAATTTACAATCCTGTAGAGATTCTAAGATTACATTTTTTTCCATACCCACCACTAAATGTTCATTCACTACCCATCCCTTTCTTGACATTCAAATACACAGACCAGGTCATTGCAATTCCTAACCCTTTAACATATGCCTGCTTCTGCCAAGAACCATCTCCCCTTCTAAACCTGGCAAAGTCCCCTAAGGCTGTCCAAATGCCACCTCCTCCAACAGCCTCAAGCTGAGTTGGTTTGCCCCTCCCCCACCCCCAGACAGCATCCCACTGCCCCATTGCTGCCCATTATCTCTGGGCATTACATTTCAGGATATCCCATCAGAGGCTTTACACTCTGGCACTTGGAGCCTGGAGAAAGCATTTCCCCCCATCCCCCACTAAGGAAGCCTACACCTAGGACCACTCCCTGCCAATTGATACAGAGATGCCAGAGTTCCAGATTGCTAAGGCAAGTCTCCTGGTTTCTCTACGTTGGCAACTTACTCAGATAATGAATGAGCTGTCTTCAGACCAACATGGAGAACTCTGCAAATGGAATGTGGCTTCATGGCATCCCTTTGAACACCTCACCGGAGCAATGGGCTGAGGCTGTCTTTCTTCTGGAGTGGGGGACAGTGGGGACAGAAGGCTGTGTGGTTAGTGTATTTTTTTCCAGACCTAGGCAGGCAAAGAGGGGAATAGGGAGGGAAGATGAAAGGAAAAAAAGGGACAGATCGGGCAAGGTGTTTAATCATTTATGAAAAGGACAAATGAAATGTGTTTAATCATTTATGAAAAGGACAAATGACAGCATTTTCTGCCTTATTTGCAAATTACAGCTATCTCCATGCTGCCTGCAGAGTGTCCTAATGTTCTCTGAATATTGTGAAAGCAACCTATAGGAAGATGACAGCCTGCCTATCAGCCCTGAAGAGGAGCTAGTCAAATAAGGATAAGTGATTTTAAATAGAATTGGCTTTCAAAGAATTCCCCCGAACTTTTATAGTTACCACCTGGAGTAGTAGATAACAGACTCCAGGGTAAATAAGCTAGTGTTTTGACCAAATTCTCCCATTCATTGTTTACTAATAATACAACTACCTCCATGCCACCAATGCTGTGAGGCCCTCTATTATCTCTATAGTAGATTCTTCCTGCAAACCTAGAAGATTGGAATGATCACCATTCCCATAGCTTTACAGATAAGGTCCAGAGAGGAGAAGTAACTTGCCCAAGGCCACCCAGCTAGGAGGAGCTGGAGCAGGATTCCAATCAGGTTTTGTCCCTTTTGGAAATGTAGTGTTCTGTCCTATAAATTGGTGTTCACACAAATTTCAGGCACTTACCTCCAAGGTTATTTTGTTGTGGAAGAACAATCATGATTGTTGACCTTATCTCAGTACCCAAGGGGGTATTATTTAATTATTTAATTAACCTAGCAACCATAGCTGGGTTAAGTCCGAAAACAGGGTTGGGTGGGAACCTGTGGACCCTCAGTGGCGACTTCAGCCAATGCCATGCCCCAGAAGGTCAAGGAACAACATCAGCCACCATGGTTAAGGTTTTCAGTTGTGCCAAAGTCGTCTCCTGAGCAGCATGGCGGATGAACAGCCTGTTGAGAATGGAGTGACTTTCTTGTTATGTGCCTAGCTGATGCTCTTCCTACCCAGTTCAGTGACTATCTCCAATCATTTTTTCTGGGAAGAGTTGTGTTACTGTGTGGGTAAAACTTCCCTGTGCTGCCCAAAAGACCCAGAGAATTTTGGCATGCATCATTTTCATAAGTCTATTCACAAGTGTCTGCTGCACCAACAATGTTATTTCTAACTGTATCATGAACTATTATCCACTACATTTCCTCCCAGGTCACCCATCTGCTGACTCAGAGACTTTCACAGGACCAGAGGAGATTAATCCCTCTCAGAATTTTGTGCTATTTAGTCTTCCTCTTTCTGTGAGACTGGAATAATTCACCCCAAGTTTCTGATGGAGAGTATATAGGAAATACAGGAACATGCCCAGGACACACAGCTCATAAAACTGGGTTTCCACCTACTAGTTCTGAACTGTTGTAATCCTCCCACCCTAACCTTTATGCCCCCTAGCCACACTGGTCAGCTTGTTGGTGGACAAAATAAGAAACAGATTATTCACTTATTCCGTTATCATAAAACCATAGAGTCAAAAGAGACATGCTTTGCCACTGTACTCCTTCCTCATTTTGTCAGTGATCCCCAGATGAGGAAGTGTCTGCTGCAGGTCACTGAGTAAATGAAAAAGGACCCCTTGTCTCAAACTGCCATACTTGGAGGCTATTAAGCTCATGAGTGAGGAAGTCCTAGGTCAACTTCAAGTTTGTGGCAGTGATAGAAATTTTTCCAGCTTAAATAAAGATGACTATTCTTTTCTAACATTGGAGGAAGAGAAATTATATTTTCCTCAATTTTCCATGTCTGAGATTCAGATTCCTTTCAGTAAAAGGAAGATAAGAAGGCCGTTGCCAGGATTAAATGAGTTGGGACATGTCAGTGTGCAGGGCAGGGTCGGCACAAACTTATGCCCAATAAGCATCAGCTGCTTTAATTAGAGAGGAGGAACCCAAACTATTAGTTTATACTTTTCTAAATCCATTCAAGTCTTTCTTATCCGATTATATAAACACACCTCCTTGAAGAAAATCTGGAAATGCAAAAATTAACAAAACAAAACATCAAACTATCACGAGAGTGAGCGAAGAGATGAGAGTGTGCTGTTGAGCTTGTCTGGGGGCTTCAGAAATGGGACTGGAGGGGAGAAAAGGGAAACTAGTTTGGGCTTTGGAGTCAAAGGGCAAGAGTGAGCCTTTATTTGGTGTATGACCCTAGGCGGAATACAGTCTCCATAGCTCAGCTTCCATTTGTGAAAAGAGTATTTATGAGGAGGGGGGAAGAAGATTATCTTTTACTTCAATTCATATTAATTCTTCAATTCAATATTAATTGAATATCAAGTGAGTTAAGTGTTTGTGGTGAAATGAACTTTTCCTCATGGCCAATTGAAAAATCTGTATCCTCCCTGTCAAAACCCAGTGCCTGATCTGATTGTAAAGACTGGCACAGTCCACTATTCAAGGCACAGTCCAAGTCCCTGGGGAATGCCACTTTGAGTTGTGCCACTGTTACCATTCTGGATTTATCTATTCATCCAACTAATATCGAATGAGCTCTTCACTGTGTTAGGGTTCTTCTGAGCCCCACTCAGGTGGGTGCAGGACAACTCCCAGGGACTCAAATCAGATTTCCCTGGATCCAGGCCCAGAGAGAACTGTGAGGGTCCATGAGGCTGCGAAGCTAGTGGGAGTAGTATGGCTCTGGGGGCATAGATTACTCACTCTCCTGTGGGAAATCCCTTTGTGACCCTGGGCAAATGGCCATGCTGCTCTGAGTTGCAGTTATTTCTTCAGCGAAATGGAAGTGAAGACCAAGAGGAGCAGAGGCAGAGAGGGAGCAGGTGAGAGGGAAAACCTCTGTGTCCTGTGAGATCCTGAGTTGCAAATAAAAGCTTTTTGGATAGCTATAGCCCAAGACACAAGATCTTGGTAAATCTCAGAGAGGATACCAAGGATGCAAGGTCTTCTTACCACCCCCTCCCAAGCTGGCACTAACCTGAGACCCAGCTCTGATGCCCTAGCCCCTCCCTTAGAAATGACTAACAAAATTCAGAATAATTGCTTCTAATTATCTTCATCTTAAAGGTAAAACAAACTGCTTATTCCCCATCAGGCGACTGGGGTGAAGCAATTGGAAGAGATTCTGCTTTCCTTAATTAAAAAAATATAATTACACCCATTAATAAACTCCCCAGGTTTCCTTTTCCCCTCCTTCCCCTGACTGACCAGCTGAGTTTTAAATTTGTAACAATATGGAGGCCACCAAATGAGAGAGATGGGTGATTCCCACTGAACTGCTCAGGAGACATCATCATGGGTCCTTTCCCTGACTACTTTTCTTTGCACTTAGCCCACCCCACCCTCCAGTGTCCATGTGTCAGAGTGGAAGGAAATGGAACAGTAGAAACTCCGTTGCTGTGAGCAAGTCCAGATGCCTCCCCTCCCACTTCTACTGCAATTTCTGCCTTGGGCAAAAGTACATAAATTTTAGAATCAGCCAAACCCTGATTCCCATCTCGACCAGGTATTTACCAGTTGAGAGGAACTGTTATCAAGCCTTAAGCTTCCATTTTCTCTTTAATGTGGGTGCAGGACTCCTACATCAACAGGGCTGCTTGAGGAATTAAGAGGAAGCTGGCAATGATTGAGCCCTGGCTCAAGCCCAGTCCAGTGTGGATGGCTTTTCTGTCTTTACAGATGGATAACTGAGAGTAGAAGGGAGAGATTTGTGGAGGGCAGGTCCAGGGGTCCTGGGTCCCATCGTGGAAAGCTGAACTGGTCCCGTGGGAGAGCAACCACACAACTTCTTGGAGCCATGTCCTCCAAGGATCTCTGGGTATTTCTTGGCAAAACCATCAGAGCCTAAACCCTGCTACTAGAAACCTTCCTCTAGTGCATGGGGGGTGGGGAGGGGTAGTGGAGGGTTGGAGAGGTGCCAGCCAGCCATACCCAGGGGCCGAGAAACTGGAGATATTTAGTACTGTTAGTCTTCCATTTCTTCCTCTCTTAATCTGCATTCCTCACTCAACAGAATCACCAATCAGAAAAAAAAAAAGTTGCAGTCTCATGTCTCAAACCATCTAACACTGGATCACTGGAGCACATCTAGATAGTGTGTGTGCCTGTGCACAATGCAAACAGTCTAATTGCAAAGAGAGGTAGAACATCTGCTTGGTGAAAATTTGGAAAGAAGGACACTTCCTGAGAGGGGCATAGATACTCCGTGCTCCTTTCTTATACCTCACCTGATGTACCTCTTCACCTGGCTGTTGAGTCTCATGGGGGTGGGGTAAGAGGCAAAGAATATCAATAAGGATTTTTAAATAATGCCAATATCTAACATTTGCTGAATTCTTTATACTTCCCTATTGCAGATGCTGAAACCACAGTGCAAAATGGTGAAGGGATTTATTCAGAGTCCCACATGATGTAAGTGGGACTTCGAAGCCTCTTGCCAGTTGAAATATTCTGAGAGGTGCAAAGCAGAACTAAACACTATGGCCACTGGTAAAAGTGGGTGCCTGCTACAGCCACACTGTGCACTAGTTTTGTGTTTGTCCTCACCAACAGCCCCTTTAAACTGGGCACCCCTGTGCCTGGCTCCTGGAAGAGGTTACTGAGACTCAGGGTGGTGATGGTGGCAAAGCATAGGAGACCCTGTATTTGAATATAGAACTACAGTAGCAGCAGGACTGTGCCCAGTCTTCTACAATATTTTACATCTGCTGTGATGAGCAACAGAGGACTGGTAGTTTCCCTGAGCTGGCCATTCCCTGTCTAGGCTGCAGATCATAGACCAGCTACCTCCATTTGGACCCTTTTTCTGCCAAAGATTCCTTGTCCTGGTGTTCTTCTAGGGGGTGGCTTGGGATTACACTCAGCCAAACGCAAAGCTCAGGCTAACCCCTCTCTGATCTGTGCCTCTGCCCTGCTTCTGAAAAAAACGAGGTCGGGAGGTACAATGAAAAAAGTTGCGGGCATCCTTATAGAATGCATACAGTGTTTTGGCAAAGGTCTCCTCCAGCACAGGTTGGCATTCAGATTATGACCTCAGTGGGCAGTGGTGGGAGAAAACTGGCCGAGTTTCCAGAACTTCACCAGCAAGAAATTTGTCTCCCCAAAATACTCAAGCAGAGATTCCGCTGGCCAGTCTGCTCTTCTCCCTGCCTATGGAACTCTGAAAGTGATCTCCCTAGAAACCTGGAAATAGGCTCACTCTCAGGTACATCTTCCCCAGTCCGCCCTCCCCCAGCCACCCCACCCCCCCCACTCGCGCGCACAGCACAGGTAAAAAATGAGCCCAGAGAGGAGAAGTTTTTTGCCCGAGGTCACACAGTGAATGACTGGAGGGTTGGGGGTGGGGTTGAAGCGCGGAAGCGGTGTTGTGGAATTCCAGAAGGACATAGGCGCCCGCTTGTCTGCCCACTTCTGATACCCGGGTTCGGGAGAATAGGCCGCTAACGAGCGGCCCATTAGGAGGAATTGTCACTCCTCTGGGAGCGAGGTTGTCCCATTAGGGCGAGTTGTCAATCCTCCTGGAGCGAGGTTGTCCCGGCTCCGCGCAGGCTGAGTGCCGAGGCCGAGAGCAATTAACGCGGCTCCGGCGCGGGCAGCCGCCTCTGCCCGGGGCAGCGGGGGCGGGGCGGGGCGGGCGGGGGCGGGGCGCCCGGCGCGGCTGGAGCCGGTCACCCGGCGCAGCCCCTTCCCCCGGAGCCCGCCTTTCATCTCCCCGCGCCTGGCGCCTGCCCGCAGCCCAGGCCCGTCTACTGCCGCCCCCTCCCCGTCCCCCTTCCCCCCGCCTCCTCCTAGCAGCCGAGATGCAGCGATCAGACCTGGGAGTTGAAAAAGCTTCGATTCGCGCGCAGCCCTCCACAGTTTGCAAGGAACCTTTCGCCATGGGATTTGTTGTGTGCGTGCACGGCTGTCCCAGCTGGCCTGGGCGCGTGCGAACTGCCGCGGGGGGCGAGGGAAGGTGGAACACTGCGGATCTGAGCGCAGTGGCCTCTCCCACTTTGGGGGAGAGGGATCCCCGGGTCTTCTATTTCCTATCTGCGCGACCTGGGACAGCCAAATGTAGCACTTCTTAGCCTTAGGCTTTTCATCTGTAAAATGGGAAAATAAACTCCGCCCGGAACATTGTGTTGGAAGAAGCCAGTGCGGTCCCGGAGGACCGGCTCAGGTACCCAAGTTCTTGCATAGTTGACGCTCGGTAGAGACTAAGTTCCGACTGGAACCCCACGGTCCTGCCGGCAATACTGCAGCTACGGAAACGTCACTTTCACAAAGCGCCAAAGTCAGTTCTGGTCAAAGAGCGCAGTTTTTCAAGCCGGGCCAAATTTTCAGCCCTGGAGATTCTGCAAGGAACCGACAGTGAACTCGGAAAAGGCGGGCGACACGCCTCAGTTTGTGTATTTGGCATTCGATAACTTGTTCTTATTTTGATATACAATAATCCGGTTTGTTACTGCACCCCTACACTTTTTTAGTTACTTTAGGTAGCCTTAGGAGATTACCGCAGATCCATCGAGGGAGGGGTCATTATTTCTCACTATATAGATAAAAATGTCTTCGTGAGAAGTAACGCTAAGGTCTCGCTACCGCCAGCAAAAGGAGATATAAAAGTTCCTAAAAATATAGCCACGCAAAAGAGCAAATGTACAGATGTACAGGTTTTCCATAGTATTAGCTTTCACCCCTCTCCCGACAGAAGTGAGACCCTTTCTCTCGAATGTTCTTCATCCCCACAGGGAACTGGGGAGGGAGCTGATAGAAGACTCGGTGGGTACGCTGGCTGCCCTCCTGTCTTCTCTCCAGTCCCGGTCATTGTCGGCCACCCTGACTTTGAACACCAGTCATTTTAAAATCTGTACTAATTGCTTATTCTGACTTAATAATTTTCTTTTTCTGCCTTTATACCAGAACCTGAGAGCAGTGGGGGGGGGGGGGGGACGGCGAAGGGACTCCTTTCCCTGGAAAGGTTATTCAACTTTGAGAGTTCTGGTCCTATTGACTAAGAAGAAGATGAAGAAAGTCTTAGAAATGAGCCTGCATACCCTAAATTGATAAATATTAGCAAAAACTTTGAGGAACAATTATAAGTAATAGCTGGGTACAACCCAAATGAAAACTGAACCCTTTGTACACTTTGGCTGCTGAAAAAACGAATTTTGGGTGTGCTTCCAAAATATATAGCCTGTGCCTTACTGGGTACCTCTAGCAGGCGCAGCATTTAATCTGGATTTACCTGTACTGTATTTGAGATGCTTATCAAGCCAACTATCATCAAATATGACTCAAGGGGAAAATGCACAGAACTCTAGATAACTTTCATAGTTTTTTTGTTTTGTTTTGTTTTTTGTTTTGTTTTTAACTTTCTCTGTGCCTCCAGTTTGTTTGGGGAAAACACGCACACACACAGAGGAATGTGCTAGATGCTTGTGGTGGAAGAAGGACCCAGATGTTTTAAAAGATTGTAGTTAGGACTTTTTCAGCTTTTAACTTTTTCAGAATCATTGCTAATCAAACTGAATTAACTGACCTGTGCAGATTTTTTTTTTTAATCTTCCAAGATTTAAATAAAGACAATGGTGGTTACCCTGGGGCAACACAGTTACACTCCAGGCAAAGGTGTGTTTGGGGTGAAGGAAATGGTGTGTCAAGAAGGAGCTCTGGGAAGTAGATCTGGGGCTCAAGTCTCTAAGACTCTTAAACTGAGAAGTAATCATCAAACCCTGGTCATCTTAGTGCTAAAAAGCAATGTCCTGGGATCTGGGAACATCTTATAAGCATCTGCTGTGTGCCTAATCCTGAGCTTGGAGACTTCTACTTCCTCTCCTCAGAGGCAAGATAATCATTCTGATTGAGGGGAAAATAGCACAAGTTGGAAAAGGTAATTTTGAAGCCACCAGTCTTGACTGAGTGGCCCGTGGAAAGATGGAGGACGCTACATATTGGAAGCCAGTGCGCTCTCCTTCCTCGATGTGAGACAGTCATCACCAGGGCTTCAGAGATGTAATTACCCAGAGTATAATTTATGGTGGGGTGGAGATATCTAGCTTTTCTTTATTTTTTTTTCTTTTTTTAACCAGGTGCAGTGAATAAAAATGAGCTTCCCAAAAAGGTAGGCGTGGGGTATGCAACTTGGAACCCGGTATTTCTGAAATTTGTTAGGGGGAGGGAAGCACTAAATAACATCAGAGTCTTTTCCTCCCTCCTCCCCCCACCCCCAAGGCAAATGCTGGCACTCAAATACACTTGACAAACATAAACTCAAACAAACAAACGCAGGGACATACAAAGCAAGCAGTCTTGAGAATAAGGTCGGATCCGGATGTCGCTCTGCAAAGAAATTCAGGGAAAACAGGCGGATTCCAAGTTTTCTAGGGGTTTTCTCTCTCTTTTATTTTTTATTTTTGAGTGACAGTGATGGGACCTCTTGTTTAAATTTTCCAGTCGGACTCTCTAGAAACCAGCAGGCCCTGACCATCAACCTCTCGGCTCCCTCTGGCCCCTCTTCTTCAAGGGGGGTTATAGTAACAGCGGATGCCATTGAACACTTGCTAAAACCCAGTGAGACACTCTTCTGAAGTACTTTGCATCTATTACTTCCTATAGTAAGGGCACTGGCTCCAGTTCTTCAACGCCAACCCTAAAGTTTTAAGCCAGCCGGGTACCGGCGCATGGTAGAGATTGGTCAAAGTTTCTGCATCGTCAGTTGCCGATTTTAAACTAGTTCTGGTGCTGGGGGTGGGAGTGGTACTTTTTAAAAACAGGGGTCAAAAGAGAGAAGACAAGGGACTAGCGAACTTCCTCTTTAAATAATCGGCCTTAATTACGCCTTAGTCTTTTCAGTTTTGGCGTGATTATAACCCTTGAGGGATCGCCTAATAACAACTCTGCTGACTGCTTCTGTAATTAACTCCTAATTTATTTCAAACAGAAAAAAAAAAAAAAGGCCCGAGCCTCTTCCGGAGGAGCCAATCAGAGGCGAGCATCTGTGGCGTCAGCGCCAGCGGCGGCGCGGATTGGCTGAGCCGAGTCTCCCACTTCCCCTTGGAGGAAAGGCGCAGCTCCAGGAGTGCCCCTCCCGTCTCCCCCCCAAAAAGTTTGTGTCGCCGCTGCGGGTTTGCCAGCGGAGTCGCGCGCCGGGAGCTACGTAGGGCAGAGAAGTCATGGCTTCTCCGTCCAAAGGCAGTGACCTGTTTTCGTCCGATGAAGAGGGCCCGGCGATGGTGGCCGGCCCGGGCCCCGGGCCTGGGGGCGCCGAGGGGGTCGCGGAGGAACGCCGCGTCAAGGTCTCTAGCCTGCCCTTCAGCGTGGAAGCGCTCATGTCGGACAAGAAGCCGCCCAAGGAGGCGTCCCCTCTGCCGGCCGAAAGCGCCTCCGCCGCAGCCACCCTGCGGCCACTGCTGCTGCCCGGACACGGCGCCCGAGAGGCGCACAGTCCCGGGCCGCTGGTCAAGCCCTTCGAGACCGCCTCGGTCAAGTCGGAAAACTCAGAAGACGGAGCGGCGTGGATGCAGGAAGCTGGCAGATACTCGCCGCCGCCAAGTGAGTGCGCGCCCGGGCGGGGGCCCGAGGCGGGCGGGTGCGTGGGTCCTGGAGGGAGTTGGGTGCTGATATTCCAGGCTGGAGGTACGGAGATCACTTGGCACTGAACGCCGCGGGAAGCAAGTCTAGCCGTTTTTGACTCTGAAGTGCCCCAGAGCTCAGCGCGCTGGCTGCATCCAGGACTCCCCGACCCCGCGGGTGATAGCCGCTTAACGCGAGTTCTGCATCCCCTGGCCGTTCGAAGTGTACGGCACAACTGCGCACACCCTGATCTTTGAGGGGCTCGTCCCAGCTCAGATTGCGGGCTTGTTCCCTTGTGGATTTCTCTAGCCCTCAGCCGCGAGCACCGGCCACTTTGGTTACTTTTTGTTTAACCGTCTACCGAGGTGTCTGTCTGGGGAGAGAGGGGGAATTTACGTTTAATGAGGACTCGATTACGTGCCACGCAGAGGTGGGATGGCTTACGTTCTTTCAAAGTTTGCAACCCGCGAAGCGTGCCCACCCACCACGACATTCGGTAGAAATCATTATCTCCCACGGCTCCCGCGGGTGTCGAAACAGGATCCTGCGAAGGGATGGTGGCAGGTTGATGCGGAGTGTGCGTGCTTCTATGAGTGTGAGGGAGGCGGGGATATGTCTCCCGGTTGTCCGCACAGACAGCCCTTCTCTGGCGTCGTCGAACTTCGGCTCTTCGCTGGGAGCGGGCTGGGGTCAGTAGCGCTAGGCTCAACTTGGATCACAGTAATAATTAACAGCAGTTCAGCAGCACTCCAGAGTTGACAAAGTGATGCTCATTAGTTTACCAGATTTGGGTCCGGGATAGAACCCGGAAGGGTTGGCGGAGGTGTGGGACTTATGGTTATCCCTGTTTTTCAGACTCTCGAACTTTTGAGAGACCTGAACTTTCTTGACCCAAATCACCAACAATTCCTGAGGTGGACTAATGACCCTGGTGTCCAAGTCTTGCTCCTCAATGAGATGCCCTTTCTCCAGAAGGACACCTGTACCCCGCTTCCTGCCAATGAGGCAGGCTGCCTGGGAGTTCCAGGAAGAGCTGATTCCTCTTCCAACTTTAACATCTATTTTGGGGTCCCTAGTCCTTTTGCAATTTGAAGAAGTTGTTCCCTATAACTATCAAGATTTCTGTATCACCACCTCACCTTTGGGGAGGGTGAGGAAAAGGGAAGCTGTGGAGGGACATTTTCCAAAACTGAGAGAGTCACTTCTTTCTCCATTTCTGCACAGTATGTTGTGAACAAAACAAGGCCATATACACAAGAGTCACTGTCCCCTCTGGCATCTCTCTCCACCCTGTTAGAAACTCTGAAAGATTCAAAGGGTGTGGAGATTAAGGACTCAAAGAATTTAAACTCAAGTTTGCACAGTGCTTTTATAGCACTTTTCACCATATTATCTTATCTGATCTCTGTGGCAGAAGCCTGCCCAACTGTTTACAGATAGGACATTTCAATGGGAGTTTAGAGGAATCAAACCGAGTTTAAGCATGACAAAAAAAAAAAAAAAAAAAAAAAACAAACCAATGACTAGGAACATTGATCACACCTGCCTGCTGCCAAACAGGCGTTGGGCTTTCTGAAATGTAGGACTCAAGCAGACTGGTGTTCTGACCCATTTTATCGATGGTGATACAAAGGCTCAGAAGTTTTAAGGGATTGATTTCTTTGAGAGAGTGCCTATCATCTGTTCCTAGGCCAGGGTCAGTGCCTAGTGGAACATCAGGGATTTTGGCCTAAAAGGAAGTGGTGTCTGGGGGGTGAGAATTCCCTACATCTTTGGGCCCACAGAGTTCTGGGATGGCAGTTCCCCCCTTGTTCTGTGAACACCTTTATCACTGAGTGTAGTGGAGCGTCCCTGCCTAGTAAAGCAGTCTTGGGCCTTGAATCTGACCAGTCCTGATGAAAAACCTAAGATCATGAAAAAAAAAATTTAATTTTAAATCGTAAAATGGGTCCTGGCTTGGAGCCTGGAGATGGCAACAGGTCCTGGGAGCATCTAGTATAAAGCCTGGGGCGGGTGGCCTGAGGGAACCTGGTTTTGTTATTCGGAGGAAGTAGGATAAATGCTGTTTTGCTTTGTATAATCGCATCCTTCCTCTGGCTGGTTGAAAATGAGGCAGGGGTGGGGGTTGGGGGGTGGTAAGGAGTTGGCTTGCTGGAAGGATGCCTCTAACTTTAAGGCTTGGATGCACAAGTACCCCTCCAGTCCCTGGGATTTCATAATTCAAATGCTACTACCCTTAGGAGCAGGCCCCCAGTGACTGGGCCCCAGCATGGACCTGCTTCCAAATACAGAGAATCAACCTTAGATGCTAGGAGCTTGGTGTCAGAGCTGTGACATTGGAGCCCTCCAGAGAGCCAGACCAGGCTTGTGAGCATTTCACAGGTCTCAGTCTCTGTGGAGTTGTTAGTTTATTTGTAAATTAAGAAGGCGCCCTGGCCTTCTGGTTTATTTAGGGATTAACATATGCAAAAGTCCACACTTGTCAGGTAGTTTCTTGTCTGCCCCTCTCCCAGATTTCTGTGTTTTTGATTGATCCCAAAGCCTCTTTGTTTTTAGTGACTAAAGTGATAGGTTAATAATGTCACACCAGGACTAATCCATTTCTTTTTGGAAATGGAGGCTGGGTTGGGACTTGTGCTGTGTCACCCTCAAGTATGAAGTGTAAATGCTTTCTTGGGCTACTGAAGTAACTAAACAAGAAATGCGACATTCTCTCCACAACTACTTTGGAGTTACTATTGTGGCTACATTTGGAAAATTAGCATAGCTTGTAAAAGCCAAATGCAGAAAATTAATTGTTTAGCATTCTAGCCCACAGCTCCACACTCCCTCCCAGCCTTTCCTCCAGGAAAAGAAGCCCAAAGTGTGTTGATACCTGGGAATCCCAGGATGCCGGATCCTGCCAGGGCCTCTGATGGGACTCATTTTAAATATGGAGTCTGGATGCTGTTGGCATACCTTCTTTGAGCTTGTTATTAACTCTTTCTAAATTCCAGCAACAAACTAATTATTGACACATTTGCTCCGAATGAGTGGAGATGACTAAGATGTTATCACATGCTCTTAATTTGGAGGCATTGTGATTTTCCCCTGATACATTTATGAATGAGTTAATTTTTCTCTCCTTCTTAGTAAAGTTTATATTGCCGAAGCACCCAGTCAAGAAATGTATCCCACATCCAGATCTGTGAGATGTTGTTCAGTTTTTATAACCTGTAGACTGGATGGAATGACAGCTGTGTGACTGTTTATTACAGGGGCTGCTCCCAAATCCAAAGATGCAATTAATTTACCACAGACTTTATCTGCAAGATTATCCTTCCTAAGTCTGTTGATGCAATCCAACTTTTTCCTGGTGCAGAGGGGACCGACTCTGCTGATAAGACCCTTTCCCTTTTTTTTTCCTCAATATGTGGTTATTACCTCAGTATCTTAGGGAAGTGAGGATTATTATGAAGCCAGGCTCTCATTTTCAAGACAAGAGAAATTTTAGCTCAGTAGTAATGGAGTTTTATTCCTCAGAATACTTGGCTGCTTTGACTTAGGAAAGCTCTGTTTGGAACTATTTCTATAGTCTCTAAATACTGTTTCCTTAGAGATAGTTCCATTGGACTTTTCAGATCCCCAACTTTTTGTAAACAGGCTCAATATTTTTATATATTTATATATGAATATATTTATATATGAATCTTTTCCATCCTTTGTCCCTTAAAAAAACTATTATGCAGCATTCTGACCTTGGAACTTTTTCCATAGATGCAGAAGGGAAGCCTGTATTTCATGCACAGGCCTATAGAGAAAGGCACTTTCCTTGGCTAATTCACTCCCTCTCTGTTCTCTAGGACACATGAGCCCCACCACCTGCACCCTGCGGAAACACAAGACCAATCGGAAGCCTCGAACACCCTTTACCACATCCCAGCTCCTTGCTCTGGAGCGCAAGTTCCGCCAGAAACAATACCTCTCCATTGCAGAGCGGGCAGAGTTCTCCAGCTCTCTGAACCTCACAGAGACCCAGGTCAAAATCTGGTTCCAGAACCGAAGGGCCAAGGCGAAAAGACTGCAGGAGGCAGAACTGGAAAAGCTGAAAATGGCTGCAAAACCTATGCTGCCTTCTGGCTTCAGCCTCCCTTTCCCCATCAACTCACCCCTGCAAGCAGCATCCTTATACGGAGCATCCTATCCTTTCCACAGACCTGTGCTCCCCATCCCGCCGGTAGGACTCTATGCGACTCCTGTGGGATATGGCATGTACCATCTCTCCTAAGGAAGATCCGCTAAATAGACTTCTTGATGGATACCTGTTTAATAAGGTTCCCCCTCCCTCTGCAAGAAGGCAGTACCAAGCCAGTCCTCCTGCTCTGCAGATCCACGCGCACCACCCTGAGCGCCACGCCATAGAATAGTTCACGTTTGTTCTTTAGACTCGAGCACCAAGCCCTTGTTTCCTTGGTGTAATCTTCCAGATGTCCCCTGTTCCTTTCACAAAGATTGGCTCTGGTGGTTTTTATATATATATATATATAAAAATATATATAATAAAATATAATACATTTTTATACAGCAGATGGAAAATTTCAAATTATTTTGAAAGGCAAATTTATATACATATATATACTTTTTTCTATATATCACCTTCCTAAAGGAGACTGCTGAAGTCTACTTGATTTTTTTTAATAGGGGGAGATAAATAATTTGCTTAAAAGTGCTAAAATTTGGCGATTTAGATGGGATGATTGACTTTTGCTTATGGAAAACAACTATTAGAATTAGCCACAAATGCATAGAGAGTAGGTATGGAGAAACCCCTCAAAGTCAAGGGGGTATATCATGTCTTTGCATTTTTACATGCATTAAAAACTCATTAGATACTACCATCTTTGGTTGTTACACATTGTTTAAGTTGTACCATTGTATGTGTGTGTGTTTGTAAGATTAATAAAAGGGGATGAGAAAAGTCTGGAGAATGCCTCTGGGTAAGGTGGAAAATCAGAGTACTTCCTAATTCCTCTCAAGATTGTTGCTTAACTCCATTTCAGATCAGTGGAGAGTGTAAAGTTAAAGCATGCCAGGAGGAATTGATAGTTTCTGTAAAATACTAGGTATGTCAGTCTTCACACATGGCAAAGGCGATTTGGGGGGCGAAGGAGTGATAATTCTGCTTGAAAAAATATCTTGTAGCTATTACCAATGTGCTAAATACTTTTGAACAATGACTAGATCCAGAAAGAGGAAAAAATCATGCTTTCTCTGTTTTTGTACCTATTGTATGTGCTACGTTTACTAGAAAAAAATATATACTTTTTAAAGTGTTTGGGGCAGAGGGTAAAGCCATGTTTTGACTTGCTGAAATGGTGTTGTCAGACCATTGAGTTCCCTGGTATTTCATCTTTATCCATCTCTCCCCACCTCCTCCCTACAGTGTACTTTATCCCTTTGAAAGGGTGTCTTGTATAATTTTATATATTTTATTGAAGAGTTATTTCTTATCTCATTCTGAGTTAAATTAAATGTTTGTTTTATTGCAGTAAAGTTTGTCCAAACTCACACTTATTTTAAGAGGGGCTCTCAGTTTTTAGCTGGACTTAATTTTTAGAAAATGCCACCCACCTTGGGAGGGGGAAGCTGGTGATTTTTATTATATTGATGTGAGTCAATCAGAAGTTGTGGCCAAATAGAGCCCGGGGAAGGGGAAGTCAGTTGAAAATAGCAGAATCCTTTGAAATATTTTCCTCTGGTAGTGTGTTACTAATGGAAAAGAAGTGGAATTGCTATTAGTTTTTCAAGCTCCAGTGAAAGATGAGCTTAGAAGAAGAATGGTGAGAGTGTGTGGGGGGGGTGGGGGGGGATGCTCGAGTAGTTTGTAAATGACCAAGGAAAAAGCTTGAACTCGAAATCCCCCAACTACCAAAATAACCAACAAATGTAAAGTTGAAGGAAAGAGACCTTGCAGCTCCCCAAACTAGAGATAGTAACAGGTATATTCACTGGGCTTGGGTGGTGATGTCTTCTGCCCTCTGAGAAGTCTGTCAAATCATTCTCCATTGTTCCTATTTCTCCAGGAGATCCAGTCTTTTAGGTTCTAGGGGTGGGAAGTTGTTTATTCAAATTCCCTTTTGCTTCCCCAGCCTCCCTTTCCACTGGACACAGAACAAGATTGGGACTTGGGCTTTAAAGGCATTACCATTAAAATAAATTGGCAATAGGTGGGTGGAGATGTGGAGAATACACTTACTTTTGCACACGTAAACCAAGGAGCTACTGATAATACCCTAATGAATTCTGATTTCGGACTGGATGCTCCGGTGACCCTGGGAACCAGGCAGAAGGGAACTCAGAACTTCTTGCTGCGGAAATTGCGGTGGAGAGACTAACGCTTTCGTTCCCATTACACTTTGTGCCACCACCCCGTTTTTAAGTGGGCGCAAGAAACCCGATTTTTTTCTAGGGCGAACGCTCCTGGGGGGTTGAACGACAAGCTTCAGAAGTTCCCCAGCTCAAGGGAGCTATGAGAGTCATTCAGACCCAGGGACCTGCTTAGAAGTTGGAGGCTCCACTCCCTAGCAGAGTCGCAGGGACGTCCTAACAAACCCCAGTGTGTGTCTTTGCCATTCCTCGGGGCTCCCCAGCCTGAACTAATCCTAGCCTGTTATCCAGCCCTCCTCATTTAAGGTATGCATTTTCTAAAGGCCAAAGCCCTTCCAGGTTTCGTCATCAGCCGCCAAGTTGGGTCCCTAATTAGCCCGTCCACCGAACTTCCTTCCCGGCGCCGCTCGGACCCCGCAGCCTCCGGCAATCTCAGTCCGGGTGGGGGGATGCGGAGACGCCTGCTCCGGGTTAAGACTCGACTTGCCCGGGGGAGAAGAGGGGGTCGCGAACTAGAATGCGATTCGGAGTATCGGGACTGCGGCCCTGTTAGTACTGCGGGGTGGACTGGGAGCGTCTGAGCGGCAGCGCACCAGCGGAATCAGCCCAAGGCGCGCGGAAAAACGAACCCGGAGAAGGGCAAAGAGTAGTTCAGGTTCAAATATGAAGACCCCAGTGCTGCCAGGTGAAGGGGTTATGGAGTTGAGGACCGCGCCGGGTTGTCAGAGGCCCAGACCGTCGCCAGAGGTGCGCAGGACACAGCTGCGGTGTCCCCTAGGGTCGGCTGCCCTGCGTAGCCACAGCGCCGTTTCGGTCAGACTCCGTCAAACCTGGCGTTTCAGTCACCAAACTAACTTGCGGCGGCAGAGGACCCTGACTCTTTAGGGATCCCGCAGCCATACCTTGTAAATGAAAACTTGGGGATGCCAGTAAGTCGGCTTTGGTCGTCCTGCGTTTGGTCTGGCCTGCGTTGCCAGAAGCCTGGCACGCTGATCCACCCACCTTCCTATATTTAAAAAGTTAACATCCAAACTTTTGCAGAAAGACAGCTCTGCTTTTGTGGAAAAAAAAAAAAAAGCAAGAAAAGAGGAAATCCCAATGCTTGTGCTCAGACTAAATGTAGGGCCAGGCGTATTGGGCACACCTCATTCTGACCACGCACAGTCCTGCTGGGGAGATGTGTCCCAGCTCACAGGTTCAAGCGGTCTAAGTGTGACAGGTCACAGGGTTCAAGAGGCCTGTGAGTGGGACATGGGCATGAAGGCTGGCAAAGGCAGGCAGTGCAGAAGTGCTCAAGACATGGTGGACCTGGGAAACTGCAGGAGTCCTAAAGCTCAAGAACCCAGGTTGGGAGCCCTCTCTGCACCCGCTGGCCTGCTGACTACTTTCCCCACCCCGGACCTGGCTTTCCATGACCTGGGACCTGGGACCTGAGACTTAACTCGACCAACTTCTCCCCAGCCCCCTAAGCGATTGAGGGGACAGGGTCGGCAGGAGGTAGGCAGCTCAGGCCTGGCTGAGAGCAGGCGCTGGCAAGGCGTCTGCCTGACCTGACTGAAAAGAGAATCCCTGCCTTTGAGCAGAACCTTGTCTGACCGAATGAAAACTCCCACGGCCATTCTTTGCTATAAAAGCCGCTCATTTGCCACGGGTTGGAGAGGCCATTCCCCCACCCCCACTCTTCTCTCCACTGCTGAGTTTGGAATAAACATAAACCTCATTTATAAAAGAACCCACGTCACACACCCCTCCCTGAAATCACAGGACCCAGTTGAAGTTGATTGTGCCCTCTTCAATGTAAGTAAGAAAAAAAAAAAACAAAAAAACACCAAAAAAAAAAAAAAAGTTTTGTGGATTGGTGATGCTTCGGGACTCATTAATGAAATTGGTCAGAGAGCAAAGAGGAAAAGTCAGCTGTCAACTCCTGGACCCTTCTAGCCCTTGCCTGCCCCCAGCCAGCCCTCTCACCTCCTCCCTGCTAAGGACTAAATAAAAAAGCAAGTGAAATTACTTTCTGAAATAGCCAGCTTCAAAGCAGAATAGAGTCGCAGGCTGCGGGAATGCTGAATCCTGCCCTGATAAGATTCCTAATAATCAAACCCAAACTCCTTCACCTCCTCGAACTCTTTCCAACCTCCTCCGACCCCTCTGCATTTGTTGATGAAAACACTTTGATGTCCTGAGTCCTCCAAACAATTATTATTATAATTTTAAACAACCTGGTATTTTCCATTACTAACGGCTCCGGCTTTGAAGTTACACCTCATAATTTCCTAAATTAAATAAATCATTTTAAGTTTGCACTGGGAGGCTTTTAATAGCAGAGAAAGGAATATCATTATCTTATTGAGACCCAATTGTGGTGGCTCCAGTTTGGCTGTAGCTAGGGGCAAAGTAGACTCACTCTAACAGACATACTTTATTAACCTCCCATAACTCTTGAAAGAACATTTTTATATTTTCTTTGATTTCCCCCCTCCCTCTCTTGTTTTAAAGCTGTCCCAACCTTTAATTAGTGCCTAATATGAAAAGCATTATTTTTTTAATGCTATGTAATTTACCAGCGGCAACAAGCCAACTTAACAATTGTTTATTAGACTTGGTTTTTCACACAGGGCAAAGAATGCTGCTCCAAACCCAACTTTTCATGGGTGGTTGCACTAATTAATACAGTGTCTGAGACTCCTAGGGGGTTTTTAATATTGAAGCCTATGGGGGCGGAAGGGGGTTTTAGAAGTCCAGCTCCTGCCGACATTTTCGCTCTGATTTCTTTCATGCTGTTTTGATCCCGTCTGTGGAGTCAGCACAGACAGAAACTTCTCTGGCTCCGGAGACGCTGGGGATCCCGAGGCAACGCCCCGGGAAACCCCAGCTCCTCCACTTGTGATTTATAGTTTGTGCAGCACAGGCCGAGGGTGTAAGGGTCCCACTGATCACTCTGGACTTTTGGGGGGAAGCCTCCTCACCTGGGCTGGAGGGAGAAGGAGCTGACTGGTGCTTGGGCCCTGGAATTTGACTGTTGGGGGTGAATGCCAGGTCCCCCAAACACCAGGCTGCTCTGGACTCCCAGAGAAGACCAGCTGAGGCTGAGGCAGCCCTGGGGTGGGAGTGGGAACCAAGCAGAGTGACACAGACCAGTTCTGCCTTTTCTTTGCCTTTCTAGTCCTGTTTCCTTGCTCCTCGACTTTCCTCACTCTGGTCTCTCATGTCTCACTCTAATCTTCAATTTTTTTCCCTCTTTCTTGTACTGTGTTCGTCCTCTCCTTTACTTCCTTGTTTCCTTCTGTCATTCTTTTTCATGCCTGTCTCACTGCAGTCTCGTTCTAATTTTCCCCTCCATCTTCCTGCTGTCTATGCAATTTCTTTTCACATTCCCATTCTTAACTTGCTCTCCTTCTGTCCCTCTGTTCTTCACTCCTCACTTTACTCCTCCCTGTGTCTCTCAATAGTTTTCCGTTTTCTATTCCTTCTTAATCTTCCTGCTTACCAATGTTATCCCATTGGCGTCCTTTTTTTTTTTTTTTTCCCATTCCTTCCTCCCCGTTCCAGCGATTTCTTGCCAGATTCGGGTGCTAGGTGCTGTGCTCCCCCAAGGAGATCCCTGCACCACGTCCTTTTCGGCCCCCTCTTTCCCAAGCTGCACCTGGCAAACGAGCAAGGAGTAAACCCCGGGTAGGAGGACGACATGTCGCGCAGTTTCTCCCTGGAACCATGGGCGTCGCGGGCGACAAGGGCAGCGCCGGGCTGAGGAGGGCCGGGTCCCTGCGGCCCCTTCAGCCCCGCCCGCCGCGGGCCGCCCGTTTGATGTCGCGGGCCCGGCAGGAATGCGGCCGGGTTATCAATCACCCAGCTGGATCCCGAAGGTCTCGGCCTAATCACATTTAATTGCTCATGGAGGCCCACTTTCGCCCCGGGCCGGCCGCCGCGCTCAATTACTCCCCAAATACCTGCCATCAATAAATGTGCGTTGACACCGGCCTGGCCAGCTCCGCAGACCCAGATCTCAGCCTACCGGGCGCCCTCCCCACCACACCACACCCTACCCCTATCATTAAACTTACACTTCAGAGCCCAGAGGAGCAAGCCAAGCAGATAATAACAATCCCCTTTTATTTAGTGCTACCCAAGTGCCAGACACTGGTGCTCAGCTATTTAGACCCATCAGCTCCTTGTAGAGTCACAGTTTTGGGGGATGATTTTATCATTTCCATTTGAGTTAAGGGAATTGAGGTTTCTTCATTAAGGTGTCCAGGGCGGCAAAGGTAGGCAATGGTACCACAGGATGTATCCCGGGGCCTGGCCATTCCACAGGCCACGGGCAAAAGCATGAGGCAATAGTGCCTCCCAGAGGCAGGAGACTTGATGGAGGCCCCCCTGGTGCCAAAGTATGTTGACAAACACCTTAAACCAGGTAGTTGTCATCGGAGCTAATTTATTCTTCTAGCCAACCCTGTGAGCTACCCCCATTTTCTAGATGAGGATGCAGGGCCCACAAACCCACGGTGAACTGGGGGAGCCTTCCCTGGTCTATCTTCTGCCACAATGCCATTCTTGTCTCCCATTTTAACTCTTTACCTTGGGCACAACCCTGGAATTCAGAAACTGTGGGTTCTGGAAGAACAAAGAGAGCTAGACCTAAGATAGCAAACTTCCCAGAGAGGTGACACTGCAAGGCTAACATCCCATAGCTGGGAAGTTCAGAGCCCAGAAATCCATGTCAAGTCCAGATATTTCCACTGCAATATCCTGCTTCTACCAAAAAAAGAGACTTTCCTTTAGCAAAGACCACATCCTGTCCCTGTTTTATGTGCTTTACTGTTGACAGGGAGGTAATGGTTACATCTCTAAGCAAAGATGAGGATGATGACACTGTCTTCTTACAGAATGAGGTTAGATGGACAGATTGACTTCTAAGCTTGTAATAATAGTGACAAAATCTGAAACGAAAAAGGCAAGATACAACATCTATCTGTCTATCTACTATCATCCATCCATCCATCCATCCATCCATCCATCCATCCATCCATCCATCCATCCATCCATCCATCCATCCATCTTTCTCTATCTAATCTCTCACATAGAGGGAGACAGGTATAGATAGTAATAGTTATGTCAAATTTATCAAATGTATGTAATCTAAACAAAGATACCATCAATTATAATATGCATTTTTATATTCCACTAGAAAGAAAAATTGTTCAATTATGATATAATGTTTAATTACCTAGAATTTAATTTCATGTTGCTTATTAGCTCTGATTGTTAAGAACACTTCTAAATTATAAAAAAATGAAAGAGGTGAGAACCTTCTGAAGTCCACCTTGGACTTCCTTTATCCCAGACCTTTTCTTAATCCCTTATATTTACTTATAAAATATGTCTGAGTGTCCAAAATACTACAATCCTTATTTGACCCTGATGGTAATAGATGAGGTATTGTTATTATCTTCATGTCACAGGAATTAAAAAGGGTTGCTTGGTAAGGTAAGGTGACTTCCCTAAGGTCGCACAATGAGGAGCTGGACTGGTGAGCTAATGGCAGTTTCCTCCCACCTGGACGAAGGTAAGTCCCCCTCTTTGTGGACTCAAGAGAGTGAACAGGTCTCTGAAAGGGGTTTCTGGGTTGCAAGGCCTGATTTTAAAAGAGCTATTTTAGTCACCAAGCTCTGCCTATTTTTATTTCAATGCTGAGAATGCTTGATGATGGAAAAACTGACTTTGTAAAGAAATTGTGTCTAAGACGCTAAAGTGCCTCCTGAAATCCCATCACAGAAAATCACCTGAAAGGTGGTGATGATGGATGAGGCACTTATTGATGTGAAATTGGCCAATTTAGGGAAGTCTGAGGGCTGCAAAGTGTTTATTCCCTCCTCCTCCTCCTTCCCACCACATCAGCAGGTCACCCCATCTTGTCTCTCCGGATAGATTTCTCTTTGTTTAGCAATGGGAACAGAGAGGAGCCAAAAAGACAGTGAAAAAAGTCCCAGGGGTGGGTGTAGGGAAAATGATCTCAGACTTGAGCATTCCAGGAAAGCAAGTGGGCAATGAAGTCACCACGAATGGGCCGGAGGTAAAGGTAGAGCACACTTCTCAGTGCCTGCCCTATGCTAGCACAAGCAATGCCGTGGTCCCACCCTGCACCTGGGTGTGCAGATCTAAATTGTATCTGGGGTTAGGGAATCTCAGCCTTGTCCAGATACCATGAAAGCAGAGCCCACTTTGATGAGGTGGTAAAAATATTTCCCCCCTTTTGAGGAGCAGGCCAATGTCAGGGAAATTAGGTCTTAGAAGGCAAGAAGTCATTGAGGCAAAACAGATTTTTTTGAGACTTAGACTTTAAAACTGGGTTGAACTCAAATATTCTTTTCAGAGCTAATATTGCCCTAATTTCCTCTGTATAAAATCCCTGGCTAACTTTAAGGCCAGAAGAGAGAAATCACTTGGTTTTTCAGAAAAAGATAAAACATACAGTGACTCTTTGGGCTTCAAAATTATAATCTTGACAGAAGCAAACTAAACCTCCATCCCTTTTAAACCAGCAGAAATGAGGTTTTTTTTTTCCTTGATTTAGCATACCATGGGGCTCTTAAACACTAATTTTTGATACACCAAAATTCTATGGTGCATCTTCAAAATACAATTATTTAAATCACCACAATTAAGAAAAAAAAAAAGATGATGCTGGGTCTTTCTTTGGAGCAGACCCGAATGTCCTGTATGGTGGATCTAAGCCCATTACAGAAATTCACTTTAATCTGCACAACAACACAGTCATATGTCACCTCCATTTTATGGGTAAATAAACTGAGACCCTGACAGAATATGTCATTTGCCCAAGATCTTGCTGCTCAGAGTTGGGATTTGAACCTTTAAATCCTAAGGCTGCTATTGTTTCATCAAGAATTTTATATACTTGTGACACTCACAGGAGTGGAAACCAAGGACAAGGGAGACAGTCTTTGGGACCCATTGGTTTTCTGAATTGATCTAGAATAAGAAGTCTCCTGAAGCAAAATGACATTTCTGATTAAGCTTGAGCTAGGGGTAGGGAAGTGTTTCAGTACAACACTGCAGACTCTTAGTGTAGAATGAAATTTTGTGTTCATATATAAGTTTGTAAGTAAAGGTTGACTCTCCCAAAGTTACATGACAGCTGTATGAAAGAGCAATATGGGGGGGGGGAAGGTTGCAAATCAATTAATTTGAACCCCAATAGACTTCAGAAATTTGAATTCTGAACAACCAGAAAATCCAGGTCTCCTATACTTTAAATGTTTTCACTCACTGATATTATTAGCTGTATTAACTCTGAGAGGCTTGAGAACAAGGACACCAGGATGGGGGAGTGAATTTCCATCCCTAATAATCTCCATCCATTGCCTATAGACTCTAAATTAAAAGCATATGTGTATAGTATTTGATCTGATCGAATAATAGTTTCCCAAGCTTAGAGAAAGTGTGAGTATAAACTTTTTTTAAAGAAAAATTTGCTATTTTTGTTCATCTTGGTATGATGCTATCTTAGTAAAAATAGTACACTAGTAGGCAACAAGTCTGTAACCCCATTATATATATTCCCTTCCCAACAGATCGCCCTGACTCTGCCCTTCTGTTATTGATATTTTGGTGCTTCCACCAATGACCACCAAGTGAGGTGCCTGAATTACTGAGTTCAAGTCCAAACTAGCCGTGAGTACTTCAGTCTACATTTAAAACCAAGGCTGAGATTCACAGTGCCCCCCACTGTGAAGAGATAGGAACTCAGGGGGGCAAAATTTTGTTATCTTCCTTTTGGAACCATATGCTCAGTGCTCAGAACTAAGTATGTACCCAGTAGTTGTTCAGTGAACACAGTGTTTGTTGAATGAATAAACACCAATATTTTACCAATTGAGATCACTGCACCAGGAGCAGTGGTGGTGGGGATGGGGGGCTCTGGGTCTTGCTGACTTTTTAAGTTTCAGAAAATGTATAGTTTTGCTATAAGTTCAAACTTTTAAAAAGTTGGTTCAGTTCACAAGACAATAAAAACGATTTACATTTGGCAAGATGAGCTGGGTAGAGCTACCAAGGCAGTTATAAAATTTTTTTGATTTGCTTCAAGTCCCTGATGACTAGTCACAAATGAATATTAAAGAAACTTTCATGACCCTGAGTGGATGTTCACCAGACTAGGTAGAGCCAATTCTGCTTGTCTTTATACTTCACAGGCAAAAAACCCCCCTTGAAAACATGGCATTAAATGAAACCCTGATGACTTATAAAACTGTCTGAGCAGACGAGGGACACATCCTTAGAGTTTCTTTGACAGTGTGGTCCAGAGGTTAATTGGGGCTTGGGGCACATAGACAGGAAGGCCTGGGCAAATTCTGCTTCTGAGCTACAGTGGAGTTGGAAGGAGAGGAAGATTTCCAGAAAAAGATGGCTTTGTCTTTAGAACCTCAGTTTTCTCTTCTGCACAATGGGACTTACCATCTGGTAAGTCTCTAAGATGTATTTTTCAGAAGAATGATGAACATTTTCTAGTTCCCCAGAGGCTAGTGACAGGACTTTAAAGCAAAACAGGACTTCTGGGAACCAGGTGGGAAACTGAAAAGCAGTGATTTCATTTATTTATTTTTTAATTTGAAAAATTCATTTTATTGATTTGTCACATTTGTGCATTAATTGATTCCTCCTCCTCCCTCCATATCCCCCCTAAAAGCAGTGATTTTAGAGTTAAAAGTGTCATTCTACTGAGTAAACTGTGTGAAACTCAAGGGGTAGGGAGTATCATGATTTACAATTGCATATAATAAATCAGGTCACAAAGATTAGATCTGGGGGTGCAGTCAGCTTTTATGAATGTGAGCATGAGTTTTGAGGCCATTGTAAAAAAAAAAAAACCGAACATTTCACACATTACTAATTCATAGATTGTAAATATCTCCACCCCCACCCCCACCCCCAAGTCTGACAGTCTCCCTGCACATATCACAGCCCAGATTTCTGAACTCTGGGCCAGAATGAGGGCTCATGGCTCATATTACTAGGACTTCATCGCTTTTCAAAAATATACTACAGGCCATTTGCTGGTGGGTTATGAAATATGATCGTAAATTAAATGTAAATGACTCACGTAAAATAAGTGGACAAAAGGCACTTTGTGATGGTGAGAGCTCTGGATTGATTGTGTTGGTTCATTTATCTAAGTATTTAGAGGATTTCAGGATGTCAGGTAACTCCATTTAATCTAAATAGGCTGCAGGCAGGATAGTAAGCATGTGATGGTTTGAGGGTGTAACTTAACTGACAACTGGAGGCAGAAGCAATGAATAAGAAAACATGGGCTTGCCACTTTACAGTTTACAAAATTGTCACCTTCATTATTTTATTATTATTTTTATTTTTTATTTACTTTTTACTGATTGCATATATGTAATATATATATGCATAATATACACATAATATATGTATATATATATATACACACATAATGGTACACCTTATCACCCATGTACCAACTTAGTCTTGTGCCTTCCCCCTCTCCTGACCTCCATTATTTCTTTAGGAAGGTAGCATTATGTGGAAGAGGGAAGAGGGACTCACACATAGGAGAAAGGGTACAAGGTTTTCAAAAGAGTTGAGACTCTCCCAAACAGAAGAATCAAACTAGAGGCCAATCATTTATTTTGCAAATGATTTAAGGCCTAAGCTGGGAGATTGGCCAGGAAGGGGATGATGTGGCAATATTTGTGCAAACATTAGAGATTAATTCTGGCAGGTAGGTGGTGGTGGTGGTGGTGGTTGTGGTGATGATGGTAGTGGTGGAAGCTTGCTGCAATTGTAACTCTTCTAGTAAGATCAGCCTTATATATGCCCAACTAATTCATAAATACTGCTGCATGCAGGATGTTGGAATACACTCTACCATACTTGGGCTGCCCAGTGCTTAATTGTGATTTCTTTTTGCTTCTTCTATATTAAAGATGAGATATAGAAGCATCATTTGCAGTCAGTATTTTTCTTCCTTTTTTTTTCTTTTTTTTTTTCTTTTTTTTTTGAGACTAGGTCTCGCTGTGTTGTCCTGAGCTGGACTTGAACCATGATCCCCAGCCGTTTCATAAGCTGAAGCTTACAGGTACAAACCACCATGCCAGGTTTAGCAGTCAGTCTTTCTTATAGGTCTCAGTTCTTTTCCTTACCAGGAAGTTGGGCCGCCCCCTCCATTTCACCCTTCTTCCTTCTTGCCCTTTCCTTTCTCCTTTCATCCCTACTTGCCTTTGCTTCTTAATTCAAACTAACACAGAAGTTACCATTCTAACCACTTTTAAGTGTGTAGTTCTGCAACATTAGGTGCATTCGCAAGGTTTTGTAACCATTACCACCATCTACCTCCGGAACTTTCTCATCTTCCTCAACTGAGACCCTGTGCTCATTGAGCAGTAATCAACAGCTCCTCATTCCCTTCCCACCCTCAGACTCTAGTAACTGCCTTTCTACTTTCTGTATCTGTAAATGTAACTCTCCTAGACACCCCATGTAAGTGGAATCCTATAGTATTTGTCCATTTGTGTCAGACTCCTTTTGCTGAGTATAATATGTAAGATTCAGCCATAATATAACAGGTCCTAGAATTTCATCCCATTTGAAGGCTGAATGATATTCTATTGCATGGATATACCACATTGATCTGTCCATTCGTTGGTTCACATTTGGATTGTTTCCACCTTATTATCATGAATAATGCTGCTAGAAGCTAGGTATGCAAAA
>PVHY01010392.1:0-19842 GCA_004024945.1 Uropsilus gracilis
AAAAAAAAAGATTTTAGTCCATAATTTCCCAATAGATTTGAAGTGGTTTGATGAATATATGCATCAAAATAAAGTAATAAATATATAAATACAAGTCTTCAATGTTCTCAACAGCATGTCTTCACTAAATGCAAGATTCCACATGAAATTTCCTAAGTTTGTACATGGTAGTTGAAGACAGCACAGTGAAGACCATTACAGAAGAGCTCTGGGTTCAACTCTCCTATGAGCTGTCTTAACCTGGGGAATAATAAAGAAAGAAATGGAAGGTGTAATTTGTAAACCATGCTCCACAGGATATTTGATAAACTTGAACAGCAGATATTTGAACCTTTGTGTTCAATTTTAACAGCTTGGAGTGTGGATTGTTTGTGTAGTTGATTAAGAACAACCCATATGCTTTACAAGTGCCAAACAGATGGGAGGACTGTCTCCACTTTTGGTGGAAAATAAAAAGCCTAATAAAAATGCTAGACTGAATGGATGTCCCATTCGAAGCCATTCTTGATGTTCAATTAATGAACTTAATAATTCTATTGGTCTTTCTGAAACAGATGGTGGGTAGTTTTCTTTGGATGGGTGATGGACACAAGTAGTCAGTAGTTAAAAGAGCAGGGACTGTGTTTGTCACTTTCATGTTGCTATCTAATTTAGTCTTCACTGCAGACCTATCAACATACTTCATGAGGCTGCAAGGGGCAAGGACCTTGCTGAAAGATTTCTTGCTGTATTTTCTTTGAGAAAATGTGTAGCTTTGGCTGTCACATGTAGGTTTCTGATCTATTTTGAGTTAGTTCCTTGTAGAGGGGGAGAAGTACAGATTGAGATGTTACTTTTTTATATGGAGATCTAATTGTCCTGGCATCGTTCACTGATAATAAAGACAATAAACTGATAAACCTTATTCTTTTTTAGTCGCTTCCTTCCACATTTGTAGACAATTAACATATATGTGAGTAGGTCTACTTCTCTTTTTTCTGTATCATTTTACCTTTTAAAAAATCTTTTTATATATATTTTCTTACTATGTACCCTGAATTTCTCCCACCATCACGTCACCTATGAACCATCATTCTATTCACATATGCTCATCCTTCCCTCTCCTTTGCTGTATGCTTCAGTTTTGTTATCAATCAGTCAATTTTAAGTCAATTTTAACTTTTTTTGTCCTTTTGTTTGCTTTCCTTATATTCCACATATAAGTGAGACCATCTAATATTTATCTTTTTCTTTCTGGCTTATTTCAGCTAGCATGATTCCTTCTAGCTCCATCTATGTTGCAATAAATGACATGAGTTTGTCTTTTTTGATTGTTGAATAATACTCCATTGTGTAAATATACTTTTTGATTCATTCATCAGGTTTTGGGCATTTGGATTGTTTCCATGTCTTGGCTATTGCGAACAGTGCAATCATCAATATGGGAGTACAGGTTTCCTTTTGAGTAGTGTTTTTGTGTCCTTTGGGTAGATTCCCAGAAGTGGAATTGCTTGATCAAATGATAGCTCCATTTTTAGTAGTTTGAGGGTCCTACACACAGTTTTCCTTAGTGACTGGACCAGTTTGCATTTCACCAGCAGTGTAAGTGTTCCCTTTTCTCCACATTCGCATCAGTACTTGCAACTGCCTTTTTTTTTTTTTTTTTTTTTTAATGTGGGCCATCCTTATCAGGTGAGTAGGTGTTTCATTAGGTTTTGATTTGTATTTCCCTGATTATAAGTAATGCTGACCATTTTTTTCATATGCCTGGTGGTCATGTGTATTTCCTCTTTGGGGAAGTATCTTTTAAGCTCTTCTACTCATTTTTGACAGGGCTTTTTGCTGTTTTGTTGAGTCTATCAGTTCTTTGTAGATCTTTGATATCAGATGAGTGGGTCTATTTTGATTTTGCTCCACTCATTTATATTCTTTCTTCTCCACTGTATCTCGATTACTATAGATTATGAACTTGAACTCACGTGTATGGATCTTCCAACTGCTGATTTCAACAAGAAACCCACAGGAAATTCATATTTATTTATTTATTCATTTATTTATTTACTTCTGTTCTGCCTAGGAGGGGAGTCAGAAAAGACCTACCTCCTCAGCACTGATTTAGTTATTCATTTTAAAAAGTTGTTTGCATATATATATATATATATATGTATATGCCTGTATTGCATCATTGCATATTCCAAATTTCTCTCACTCTTTGTCACCTGTTTGGTGTTGAATTTATAGACATGCTAGAGGAGAATTGATTGTAATAATATCAAGCCAGAAGAAACTTCACCAGTCTTTTTTGCGAAATTTGTTGATCTTAGCTATTAAATCTGTGGGTATAGAATCATTGATGGTGCTTCCTTATTACTCCTCTTTTCTTTAAAAATTACTGAGGAAAAAACTTTTTTTTTTTTGAGACTAGGTCTTGCTATTTTTGCCCGTGGAACCACAGGTACACATTGCCCGGGGTACCACAGACTCAAGCAATCCCCAGCCTCAACTTCCCAGGTATCTGGGATTATAGGCACGTGCCACCACGCCCAGCTATTTTTTTGGAACTAGGTCTCGCGATGGGTCCCAGGCGGGACTCGAACTGCGATCCCTAGCCCCTGCCACTTCATAGGCTGAAGCTTACAGGCACGAGCTACCGTGCCCGACCTGAGGAAAAAAAAAAAAACTTTTATTGAGGTAAAATATATACAGGGTAAAATTTACTATTCTTTTTTCATTGTTTCTCTTTCATATTGATGGGTGTTAAATATTTTTAGTGCCTCTGAGCATCTAGGGTTTGTCGTTTAACCCTTTTTGACTGGGGTGTCTCGACACTCTTGGATAGTGAGTGTCCTTGTTTGTCAAGTCTATGGGGTTTTGGGGTGCGAGTTCGTTGCCTCCAAGTTGTTTTTCCCTGGGAAAATTTGCCATTCTAAGGATTTAAATTAAGTGGCATTAGTACTTTCACACTATCATGGAACCATCACAGCATGCATCTCCAGAAAGTTTTCACCTTCCCCAATTGGTAGTCTGAACCTATCAAACACAAAATCCCTATCTTCTCCAACCTCCTGTACCTTCCCCCTCCCAACTACCATTCTACTCTATCAATTTGATTGCTTAGCTACCTTCACATAGATGAACTCCAAGGACCATCCATATTGTATCATGTTTTGGAATTTCCTTTCTGAGGCTGAAAATTATTCTGTTGTATGTAGACATCACGTAGCCCATTTTAGTTATTTATCCATCAATGGGTCAATCGATGACTCCTGCTTGTTGACTATTTCGAATAGTATTGCTCTGAACATGGATGCAGGTATATCTATTTGAGTCCCCTTTTCACCATTTTTTAAAATCTTTGCAGAAGTTTTAATAACGAACAGCAAAAAAAAAAAAAAAAAAAAAGCAACAGCCCAACATCTCTCTGGGCACTCATGTACTTTGTGGTGACATGGCCAAATGCACCAAGGAGGTGGGGAGTCGTCGGTAAACGTGGGACGCGGTATGGTGCTTCCCAATACGTCAAGTACACTTGCTCCGTCTGTGGCAAAACCAAGGTGAAGAGATGAGCTTTGGGGATCTGGCACTGTGGTTCCTCCATGAAAATGGTGGTTGGTGGTGCCTCAACCTACACCACTGCTTCTGTTGTCACAGTAAAGTCAGCCATCAGAAGACTGAAGGAGTTAAAAGAGTAGTAGCTCTACAGTTTGGAACACTGTCAGCCTATAATAAATGGGGTAATTTATGATGGAAGGAAGGAAGGAAGGAAGGAAGGAAGGAAGGAAGGAAGGAAGGAAGGAAGGAAGGAAGGAAGGAAGGAAGGAAGGAAGGAAGGAAGGAAGGAAGGAAGGAAGGAAGGAAAAAAGGAAGGAAGGAAGGAAGGGAAGAATGAAAGAAAAAGAAAGAAGAAAGAAAGAGAGAAGGAAGAAAAAAGAAAGAAAGGAAGAAAAAAAGACCAAAAGAAAGGGAAGAAAAAAAGAATCATGTGCTCTCCCTACCCCCTCACCTCTGGGTGACAAGACCCTTTTATCCCAGCCTCCAAGGTCTAGGTGAGCCCACTTACCCATGCACATACCCATTGGATCAAGCATATACAACCATGGAGGAGAGTGCAGCACCACAGGTGCTGGTCCTAGAGACTAATGGAGAAAGTGCAAAACCCCTGAAAATTCATTTACTCTACAGAGGGAATCATATTTTTACAGATGAAACTTGATATCTTATTTTAAATTGATTGCACATATATATTATATATATTTTTTCACATTGTTGTATACTTTGAGATTCTCCCACCATCTTGTCACCTGTGAACTAGCATCTTAATCTCTTGTACCCATCTCTCCCTCAACTTTACCTCCCACCCCTCCCTTGTTCTATGCTTCATTCTGCCTTTTTTTCACTTCTTTGGGGGCACTTATTCAGAAGTAGAATTGCTGGATAATATGGCAGCCCCATTTAACATTTTAGGAAATTGCCATACCATTTTCACAGTAGTCACATCTTTTTTCATCCCCACCAGCAATAAAAATTGAAATTTCCCCATATTCTCACCATTTTGTTTTTGATAATAGACATTCTTAGAGGTATTAAAATTGGGTCAAAATGGGTAGAAGCCTACAATCAACCAGCCACAAAACAAAAAAAAAACTGACACTTAAAATAGGGCTTCTGTCACACATATTCCCTCAGGTTCGTACCATCTGAGTTGAGCAGTTGCCAGTCAAATGCAATTTAACAACAGGGCTTTATTTATAAGGAAAATTAATAGGGAAAGCAAAAAGTCCTTAAAACCACAAGTAGCCAGTTATCTTACCCCAGCCACCACTTTTAGTCCCAAAGGTTGCAAAGACACATGTCCATGATGTTGCCCCTTTGCCCCTCCAAACCTGAGGTAGGCACTCTGCCAAGTCCAGTCTTTCTCCAGCATCTTCTCTTCGCTTTCTCTATCTCCAGTGTCCTGAGCTGTTCCGCTTCTCCAAGGCTCTTCAAACTTTTTCTCAACAAATGCTGATCCCAAATCAGCTTTCCAAATCCCTGGCTATTTCCAGATACCAGCTCATATCCCAACTTGCTGTGGTGCCACACTCTCCACACTGCCCACTCTTCTACCAGTCACCATGGCTCCTTGCCACCACCAGTTTACTCTTCCAGGGGGCTTCTGCCTAGCCTGGTAGTCACTTTGGCTACCAGCCCGCCATTCTCAAGTCTTTCTCTTCCCAAAAGTCTCTCTCTTAGTCTCTGCTCCTTTCCTTTTTATCTCTCTTTTTCTCTCCTAAAAGTCAAAGGCTCCAATTTCCCTCTACACACCCTCTTGGTGATATATTTTCTCTTCCCCACTCAGGATTTGCAACAAAGTAAAAGTGCCCTTATCCTGTTTAGGCCTCTGTGTTTTTCAGACACAGCTAATGGCATAAATGCCTGTATTTTAATACTGCCCATATTGGGGTCCCAGCTTCAGCATGAAGTTGTATCTCATTGTGGTTTAAATTGTATTTTTATAATGACTATTTTTTGTCCAGTTTTAGCCAGATTGTTTGTTTTTATTTGGCTGAGTCAGATAAATATATTTTTTGATTAGTTGATTTTCCTCTCGTATGTATATGTTTAATTTCATTAAATTCTTCATTTTTATTTCCTTCCATCTGCTGGCTTTTGTATTTAATTTGCTGTGTTTTTCCCTAATTTAAGTGAAAACCTGTTATCATTTGTTCAAGACTTTTTTCCCTAGTATAAACTTTTATATATTTATTTACATCATTGTATACCTCCAGGTTTTCCCACCACCCTGTCATCTGTGAACTGCCAACTGATTCTTGTGCTTATCATTCCCCCATTTCCACCCTCTCTCACTCCCTTGGTTTATGCTTTAGTTCTGCTGTCAGTTTGTTAGTTTTAATTTTTCTTATACTTTTGTTTGTTTTCTCTATATTTCACACATAGGTGAGATTATCTTGTATTTCTCTTTTTCTTTCTGGCTTATTTCTGGTAGCATGTTTCCTTCTAGCTCCATCTATGTTGTCACAAATGCATTGTTTGCTTTTTTGATTAATATTCTATTATTGTTTAATATTCTATTGTGTAATAGGATAATATTCTATTGTGTTAATAGGCCACAACTTTCTGATCTGTTTTGGGACATTTGGGCTGTGTCCATATCCTGCTTATATAAAAAGTCTTTAAGTGCTATAAAATTTCTTTTGTGCAGTCTTTTAACCACTCCCCACAAAATTGTATATATTGTTTGTATTTTCATTCATTCAAAATGTTTTAAAATTTCCCTTTCATTTTCATTCCTTTTTGATACATGGGTCATTTAAAAGTATTGTGTTGTTAAAATATTTGTAGATTTTCTAGATATTTTTCTATTATTCTAATTTAACTCAGTTGTGGTAGAGGACACATAGAATTTTTTAAATTTGTTCATTTTGTAGCCCAGCATTCATATATGCAAAGAATCAATCAGAAGAAGAAGAAATTAAAAAAAAAAACACCCCATTTACCATTACACCAAGGAAAATCAAATACTTGGGAATTAACTTAACAAAAGATGTAAAAGACCTATATAAAGAAAACTATAAAACATTCTTAAAAGAAATAGATGATGTGAAAAAATGGAAAGACATTCCCTGTTCATGGATCAGAAAAATCAACATTATCAAAATGGCCATACTACCAAAGGCAATCTACAGATTCAATGCAATTCCATTAAAGATCCCAATGACATATTTTAAAGAGGTATTACTGAAATTCATATGGAACAACAAAAGACACTGAATAGCCAAAACCCTTTGACAAACAGAAGAGAGAATGGAGGTATTATATTCCAGACTTCAAACTATACTACAAAGCCATAATACTTAAAACAGCATGGTACTGGTACAAAGACAAATAGACCAATGGATCAGAATTGAATACTCAGAAATAAAACCACACATATATGGTCAACTAATCTTTGACAAAGGGGCAAAAAACATACCTTGGAACAAGCATAGCCTCTTCAGTAAATGGTGTTGGGAAAACTGGATCAAAACTTGTAAAAAAATTCCATCATGAACTTCACCTCAGAAATCCATTTTGGAAAACAACTATGGCTGGCAAAAAATGAAGGAAAACATACACAGCTGGGACTATATCAAACTAAAAAGTTTCTGTTCCGCAAAAGAGACAGTAAACAAAACAAAAAGAGCCAGGCACAGTGGCTCAAGCCTGTAAGCTTCAGCCTATGAAGTGGCAGGGGCTAGGGATCGTGGTTCAAGTCCCACCTGGGGTCTGTAGCGAGACCTAGTTCCAAAAAATAGCTGGGTGTGGTAGCTCACGCCTGTAATCCCGGCTACCTGGGAAGCTGAGGCTGGGGATTGTTTGAGTCTGTGGTACCCCGGGCAACAAGAGCCTGCGGTTCCACGGGCAAAAGTACCGAGACCTAGTCTCAAAACAAAACAAAACAAAAATAAACAAAAAAACAAAACAAAAAAAACCACAAGACTGGGAGAAAATTTTTGCCCTCCAGACAAGTGACAAGGGTCTGATAACAAAGATCCACAAAGCGCTCCTACAGCTCAACAAAAACAAAGCAAAAAACCCACTCAAAAATGGGGAGAAGAACTAAAAAGACACTTCACCAAAGAGGAGATACAAATGGCTAATAGGCATATGAAAAAATGCTCCACCTCACTAATAATCAGGGAAATGCAAATTAAAACCACACTGAGATACCATCTTACACCAGTAAGAATGGCCCATATAAATAAAACAGACAACACATGTTGGCGTGGATGTGGAGAAAAAGGAACTCTCCTACACTGCTGGTAGGAGTGCAAACTGGTCCAGCCACTATGGAAGACTGTGTGGAGGACCCTCAAACAATTGAAAGTGGACTTACCATTTGACCCAGTAATCCCACTACCCAGAGGACATGTCTCATATTTGAAAATGATTCATACTCTGCTCTTAAATGGAGTTAAATAGGTCAAGTTGTTATTCAGGTTAATCATGTTGCTGATTTTCTCTCTGCTACTGATTACAGAGAAAGGAATCTTAAGGTCTTCAACAACAGTTGTTTCACTCATTTTTCTTTGTGTATTTGGAAGCTCTGTTGTTATGTGTACATATATTGAAGGTTTTATGTTCTTAGATTCCTGTGTAATTATAAAATGCTCTTCTTTATTTCTGGTACTATTTCTTGTCTTAAAGTCAACTTTGATATTAATATAACCACTCTTAACTGTTTTTTTTTTTTTAGACTATTTTTGCCTGTGGAACCACAGATTCATGTTGCCGCGGGGTACCACAGACTCAAACAATCCCCAGCCTCAGCTTCCCAGGTAGCTGAGATTACAGGCACGCACCACCACTCATTCCCAGCTATTTTTTTGGAACTAGGTCTCGCTACGGGCCCCAGGCGGGACTTGAATCATGATCCCTAGCCCTAGCCGCTTCATAGGCTGAAGCTTACAGGCACGAGCCACCGTGCCGGGCTTACCACTCTTAACTTTCTTTGTCCTTAGTTTTAAAGTGAGCTTGTTGTAGATAGAGTTAGGTCTTGCTTTTTTTTTTTTTTTGCAATATGCATATTTTAAATATAATTTTTAATTATAGTTGAACTAAATCCATTCAAATCCAAATTGTTTTTACTATAATTATTAATGTAATTGAATTAAATCCACCATCCTGTTGGTTGTCTTTTATTCATGTTTGCATGTTTGATTTTAAAAGATATTTAATGTTTGTGCTTGTGCTATAATTACAAGAGTGATATTAAACAAATTAAATTGTCTACATGAACATCGGCTTTTAGGATCATCATCCGCTTGGAAGTCAACTGATTAATACAAATAAATTTGGAACATGTTACTATACATTTTTTTTCAAAGGGTTCTTAATTTTCCCAAAGACAGGAGTTAAAGGAGTTAAAGACATAGATTCTGTCTTAGCTATCCCCCTTGGTAGCTCTGCAGAGTTAGACCAGTTCTCACTCTCCCTGACACTCAATTAAATCAATTAAATAATACCTATTATGAGTAATAAGAGGAGCTATCTCTGAACCTGGGGTAGCACTGAGTCTTTCCATTTGGGAAAAATGCTCAAGAGAACATAGGATTTCTGAGTGTATTTGGATGATAAAACAGGACTTAGAAAGGCAGCTTGTATTTTATTAGAGAGGGAGAATAAAAGGCCGGGCACGGTGGCTCGTGTCTGTAAGCTTCAGCCTATGAAGCGGCAGGGGCTAGGGATCGCAGTTTGAGTTCCGCCTGGGGCCCGTAGCGAGACCTAGTTCCAAAAAATAGCTGGGCGTGGTGGCACACGCCTGTCAACCCAGCTACCTGGGAAGCTGAGGCTGGGGATTGCTTGAGTCTGTGGTACCCCGGGCAACAAGAGCCTGTGGTTCCATCGGCAAAAGTACCGAGACCTAGTCTCAAAAAATAAAATAAAATAAAATAAAATAAACACAAGTAAGTGATTCTTGTGAGAATACAAATGAGGAACTATGATGTTTCAAGTGAGGCAGAGGACTAGAGAAAAGGAAATTCAATTTCGTTGGGGCATGAAGACCATTTGGATATAGGGGATAGGAAAGAGGGAGGTTCACATTTAAGGTTTAGATATGGGAAACCAGTAAATCACTGAGATACAAAATGTGGAGAGGACTGCCTCATGCAGAGAAGGTAATACTGGCTTTAATTAGTGTCAGTTGATTTTGAGTGTGGCAAGTTGAGGGGGAGGAGGTGTGGGCAGTTTGAGCCATGTATCTTGTATCTGGAGCTCCTGAGTGAACTGGGATAGAGACTGAAGACTTCTGCCTATAGACGGAGCCTCGGGGATGGGGCAGACAGTGAGGGTGTGCTGAGGACAGAACCCAGGCATGTGAGTGAGGATGCTTTCAGGGCCTAGTGTGGGTAATCTCAGCTAGAAGTGATATGAACGGCAGCCTCACAGCCAGATGGTGTGACTAACTCACTGGCTGCATTGGAAGGGCTTGGATTATTTCCATTTCTTTCATTCATTCGCTTTCTTTGATATTATGCTCTTGTTAGGCAGAATTCCCTTGTTTTGCATTTCCAAAGTATTGCTGCTATTTCAGGTCTCCCCTGAAGACCATCATTTGCAGAGACATCAAAGTACCAGCTGTGTATCTTTAAAGCTTCTTTCCCAGGAAACTCTTATCCAACTTGAATTTATATTTTGGCAAGACTGATGTCACAGGTCCATACCCAAGCCATCACCAGCAAGAGGATGAAATCATGATGGTGGGTGTACATGAACCAATATTTACCTGCTCCCCCCGGCCCCTCACAGCTGCAGACAGCCCTGCCTCCCCATGAGCACATGGACACCTGAACAAAGGAAAAGTGCCAAGGAAATGACTCACTTCAGGCTAGAAACCCAAAGGCATGTCCCTCCCATGAGGAGCTTGGTGTTGATGGGATAAGCAGAGAAGATAGCAGAAATATTCTTGAGGACACTGATATTAGCCAAGGAGAATCTGGAATGAGAACGTGATGATTCAAGAAATTTAACTGGTGAAATCAGAATAAAATCTATAGCTTAGTTAATAGTGTATTATTGTCACTCTCCCACGTTTGATAATTATGCATATATATATATATATATGGGTGTTTCCACCAGGGGAAACTGGGGAGAGGGTACAAAATGACTATACTACTTTCACAATTTCCTTTCAGTCTAAAATTGTTTAAAAACAAAAGGTTTTAAAATTTCATACTAGCGAATTACTGAAGACTTGCTGTGTGCCTTGAAGTTTACAGATACTCATTTAATCCTGACAACAGTCTTAGAAGGTAGCTAACATTTAATTTTCCTATTTCTCAAATGAGAAAAAAGAAGCTCACAGAAGTTAAATACGGTAATGTGTTTCTCAGTTTCCTTCCGTAACAGCATGTAAGACAGCGGTCCCAATAGCTACACCACACAGCCCAGCTGTGTGATAGGCTGTGCCATCTTATGTAGAATCACCTCATGACACCATTCTCACCATGTATACCCATCAGTCAGTGGTGCATGAGGCAATCCACTGAAAGGTTCCACAGGTGGTAAGTGGGCAAGACTTGAATCTACAAAAACTGGTTTTAGCAGCCACATTCCTGAGCACCACACTGTACTGTCTATTGCTCCTGAAATACGATTTTAGAATTTTAGAGACTGGCAAACGCCGAGCATCAACTTGAGGCTCCTGAATCCCAAAGGCTCTCGCGTGTGAGTACTGTAGACACAGAACACAGATACTTTACTGGGTTCACAAATAAGCTGGTAATTTTGGCAGTCTTTTTGTGCCGTTGTGGTTGGGAGCCAGGCAGCTGACTGCAATGTGGCCTGACTGTGAGCCGTGAGAGAGCAGAGAACAAGCATAGTTTTGGAGACCAGCTGCAGTGGAGGGGTGGGGCTTACAGCAAAGGACAAGAATTTTATCATGTGCTAATCTGAGCTAATTTATGGCCAGGAAGACTGACCAAAGGGGAGAACCTGAACTGATTGGAGAGATCCTTTATTGGTTGACTTGTGGCCCTGAGTGGGATTCCATCCAGATCACATTGTGGGTATTTTCCTGGGGTGCCCAAGGCTCTATGCAGTGGGCGGCAGGCCCCTGAAGGGAAAGTAGCAGCCTGATGAACTTGGGGTGGCTGTTTCCCACAGGCTGAGAACAGCCAAAGAGAAGACAGCTCAGCCCAGTAGTCTTCATCCTTTTTTAAAAAATTGTTTTACATTGTTATAGTCCCCTTATTTCTCCCACATCATCCATGACCCATCACTGTTTTCCCTCTTGTTCTTCTCTCCCATTTACCCCCCTTCTTCTCTCTCAACTTGTTAGCTTTTACCATTTTTTGTCCTTTTATCTATGTAAGTTCCACATATATGTGAGACCATCTGGTATTTTTCTTCTAATTTCAGGTATCATCATTCCTTCTAGCTCCATCCATGTTGTTACAAATGGCATGATTTTATCATTTTTCTCTATAGTCTACCTTATTTGCACAATTGCCCTTCAGGTACTCATCCCTGTTCCCAGATCACGTCTGCTCAAGTCAAGGCAAAGGTTTGTTACCACGAGCTGAAAACTGTGCTGTTGTGCACAGAGGTTGACCCCATGTCACCAGATTTTGAGAACAGGGTTTCACTGGAAGTTGACTAACAAGGAGTCAGAAAACCTCAAATCTCCCTGGCTTAGAAAGGGAACAAAATTACATAGGTTTTGGAGAATGGGATTGAGAATGAAGGAGTTAAAATTTATTGGCTGAGTGGGTTAAGGGTAAAGTAGATTTGGCTTAAGCTTACTGAAAACAAAATCCACACATGGAGTTTTTCCAAATAACTACAACTTCCTAACTTCAAAAAATAACCCTCCCCTGAAGGCTGTCTGAGTGATGGCAGTGTGAAGAATGTGCCATCTCACTCGGCTCCTATGGTGAGCTGTTTTGCCAACAGCAGATGAATTTGGGTTGGTGTCATCTCTTCTGCTTGTCATGTAGGGTTTAATTTAGCTATGAAAACAGAACTGAGTGGCCACAGATGAATAAACTCACCAGCTTTCCTTTGCTAAAAATAAAAAGTCATGTCTTCAGAACCCTTCAGCATTAATGTAGCTAATAACTGCAATGAAACAGGTTTAGGTTTATGTATGCATACAGACAGTTCAATCACATTTCTAGTCATTTACTTGGCTCTATCATGAGAAAAGGCTTCATTAAACATACATGGCAGTCTAGTATTCAGGAAGCTAGAGGTTGCAAAATTGGGATAGTTAGCAGAGCATGTTTGACTGTGTCCATTCTTTTTCTAAAGGTTGCCTCTGATTCCAAATTAATAGAGAGCTTTTGAAAACACTGTCACCTGGATGTTGGCCTTGCACCATTCAGTGATTGTCTCACATGTCTGTTGTCCTTGGCTTCTCTCTCCTCTGCTTCATCAGGGCTTTATTTATACTTCAGAACGTAAGTCTCTGCCTTGAGAACACTTCTGGGCAGGGACTACCATATTTATCCCCCGCATAGTACCTAAGTACAAAACCCTGCATCAAGCAATCACACAATAAATTCCAACTCCATTAATTATGGTATTGCAAAATAAATAATAAACCTGAATATCATGTAGGTCCAGTTACAATTTCTAGGTAATAAATAATCCAAAATACAAGTACTTTCTCTCTGATGTTGTCACTCCTGAAAAAAAAAAAAATCAAACAACTGAACTATTTGTAGGTAATTTTAGTGAAAGACAAGAGTCAATGTTCAAAACTTAAACCATTAAATAGAATCATTTAGAATTTGAAATAGCTATTTGAGTAGGTACTCAAAGATCCAGGAAGTAAAATAAGGGGAGGGATGGCGATTTATACAAACAGAATATTCATGTTATTTTCTTACTGTAATTGAATTGGAAGTTATTCAATCTACTATTCTCCGTGAAGAAGGTGAATTCCAACTAAGTTTAATATCTAGTTCAGAACCCAGAAATGTGACTCTGCAGCCACAAAAGCTAGCCATTGGAGTCATAGGTGATTTTATTTTCTTGTATTTTTTTGTTCCTCTTTGTGTATGTACACAACTGAAAATTCATTTTATACCTGTCTCTACTTATCTGTTTCTGTGTGAATCAAATGAGACTCAAATCTAGGACAATGAGTTATAAAACATAATGTATTCTTTGTAGCTGTTAAAAGGAGAGCTTCCTTTAAAAAAATTGAGACTAATTAAGTTTCAGCTTATCACATGATTATCCTTTAGGCCATAATGTGGGCAAGATAAGCCACTAGTCATCAGAACCATTTATGATGTGAATATTGAATAGCAAGCCTCAAAAAAAATTGTGGAGCACAATAGCAGAAAAAATTACCATCTGATAAATGACCTATGATGTCACAAAGAAATACAGAAACTCAAGTGTCATTCATAAATACAAAATTTTATTTGCACTTCATTAGTGTAGAAAGACCACAATGCTTTTCATATCACAACACTCAAGACACCCCAAGTTATTCAAATACATAATTACTTATTTACCATGACTAAACAAAACAGTGCAGTTTAATAAAAGATATACCAAAGATAGGGTTCACAAATTCATTATCAGACCAAAAGAAAAAAGGGGGGAAAAAAAGAAAGAAAGAAATAAAGAAACACAGTCTACGCTTAATAGGAATAAGCTTTACCATAAAGGGGAGAAGTTTTATCATTACAAAGGTATAGAATGTTTTAGGCAAATACATGTATGTTCTTTGATATAGTAAAATGTATCTCTTTAAAATTCCTTTAAACAGGATTTGTTTAGGACAGCAGCGTTTTAAAATCTTCTATAGTTTCAAAAACACTTATTTCTTTATTGAATCTCTGTAGTTTTTTTAAAAGCATAGGTACATCTATTAGGAAACCATGAGAGACTCTGTGGCCTCAGGACCAAGTCAAATCCTACCCTCTAAGTAGTAATATCCTATCATTACATAACAGCAATAAATAACCTTCAGTGACAGCTATGAATGGAGTGTTGCTTATTGGCAGAAATACTCCAATATTTCAAAGATGCGTAAGATAGCTGGGGGGAAATGTCTTGTAAATAAAGAAGCACTTAAGATAGCTTTCCCCCCAAAAAGTCTTTAGTTTTACAAATTTTCTTTAAAACAGTAAGCAAAGCACCACGTTCTTTCTTCTTATCAGAATATCTTTTGTCCTCATAATATAATTAACAAGGACAGTTATATTATTTATTTCAAGAAACATTAAACCTTTCATCTCTCCCATTCTTCATATTAGAAGTACTACGTTTCCCAGTGTGTATACACTAGACCCTGGGATAATGAATGAAATATAATAATTTGGAGGGAAATGGGTGATTTACAACCAAAACTTACCCAGGATTGCATATCTGCATATTTACAAGTTAGTGTATAGCTCTGACTTGGATTACAAAGTGCGAAAGGAAGTTTTCAAAATGATTGTAGTGCAGAGTAGAACATCTTCCCCTTTCCAGGAATCATTTCCACTTTGTCTCCAAAATAGCCAATCAACAGCATCGGACATGTGGTCTAGGAGGAGGCAGTTCTGGTGGAATCTCAGGTTCTGGTTGTAATGAGAGGATACTATTGGACAACTCATTCCTCAAAATATCCAGAGGCATCTAAGGGTAGAGTGACAACAAATCCTTAGCTGTACAATTTGTACTTTGTAAACTGTACAAATACATACAAATCTATTCATAAAGCTTTCTGATGATCAAAGTTTAATGACCTTCAAATATTAAGCTGAAAAATAAAAACTAGGTTCACGTATTTCATGTCCAACATGAACACCAGTCAGCCTACCTCATAGGGTATGGCAGAAGAGACCAGGTAAAAACCTAGTAAATATGTATTTGCATAAAACTCATAAGATGAAAACAATGCGCGGATACATTTTTAGAAAGTTTCTCTATTCTCAGTATTAAATCATTTGGTGACACACATCTGAAGAATGTGATTCTAAGTCATATACAGTACTGTTAACCAGTATTAACTCAATAAAACAGCTAAAAACAGAGAAATGACCTCTTTTGGCAGATATATAAGCGACTGGTTTATTAGAGTCTTCTGAATTACATTTGAACTGAGAGATTATATGTTATAATGATACAAACTGAAAGTCCTAGCTAAAAATCTTTGACTGTAATCTCAGGAAACTGTTGCTGCTCAGTGAGGCAACTTTTATTTCTAGCAATTTCCTAGCAATTTAGCATCATGAAGAGGCTAAGGTGGGATGAGGTGGTCGCTAACGCTGAGCACCAAGGAGGCAGGCAAGACTTCACTCAACCAAGACACTTGCACACTTTGCCAGGTCTCTACAGGCTGTACTGCACTTTACTCTTGTGGAAACAGTAAAAAATGAAAAGCAAATATGAAATAAAAACAGCCCAGCTTCATGCCTGCTCCCATACTGAAGGCTGAGCGGGACTACTCAGACACAGAAAGCCTCTGGGGCATAGTGCCTAGCCCTGCCACCTCTGGTTGAGTCCGTGACTGCACCTGGGTCTTGAGTCTGAGAAAACTCGCCATACTTTCTAAATGACAGATTCTCAACAGTTAGAAAAGAATAAGGGAGCAATGAACAGGTTTCAGATGAAATACTTTCAGGACGTAGTTTTTTGTTTTTTTACCTTTTTCAGAATGTCATCAACAAGTTTCAAAAAGATCTCATCCACATTGAAGTTATCCTTGGCACTTGCTTCACAGAAACGCATCCCAGTTATCTGCTGTGCAAACTAAGAAAAAAAATTATTTTTCCCTCCGTGTAGGCATTACGCAAATTAACACATGGACCCCAGGGCAACCACAGCCTTTGGGGCTTCAGTGAGAAGGGAAGGTGTGGTAACAGAGGTCTGTAATGTCCTGTTTATGCCTACACATCAAGTTCACAAGTGCAGCAAGTGCCTACATTCTAAATAAGTACCAAAACAAAACCCCTAAGATGACACCAGGAGCATGAAGCTAAGTTTCTAAAACTGCAAAGGTCTCTAAAATTTAATATATAAATATCCTTGATTCTACAGGTAAGGTTACAACACACTGTGTAACAGAAAATCATGACAAATTTTATATTCAAAAACTGTCAGATCAGGAAGTGAAGGTTTTACTAATGTGGTTCTTTTTCTCTCCTTAAATTGAATTTAAAGGAACAGGGAGTTTTTTAAAAAAGCAAACAAATGGGAAAGATTATGACATAGCTGTATGATTACTTCATAATTTAAAAAATAAGTCATTTTATTAAAAGAAATAATCTTTCTCAAGCACGAAGTGCAGAGTTTGGGAACTGTGACTTCTCCCCTTGGTTTTCTCACCTTTTCACCTTGCTGTCTGGTGATTTCTCTGTCAGTTTCACAGTCCAACTTATTCCCAACTAAGAGGAGTTCTGCATCTTCTGAGGCATACTGTGAAATTTTAAAAGAAGCTACATTTAAGATAGGCATTGTTATATATAGGACCACAGGAAATGTAAACCAAGTCACTCTTTTTCATTCATTTGGTTACTGGCTCCACATGTCTCTCGTAGCTGCTCTGTTTCTAACAGAATGGGTTTTGGTGGTGAGGTGGACACTTCTTACAGGGCTCATGGTGTGTAAGAAAGCAAAGTGGAGACACAGCACATTCTAAGCCCGTGACCCATAGGTCCCAGTCTATCCTGTGGAAATACCCTATGCTCATGACACAGTCAGAGCACTAGACTCAAGATGATAAGAAAAAGGTCAAAAAATCTAAAAGTTCAACAAAATATACGAAGAATGATTTAAGGTACATAAAAGAACGCAATCATTAAAAAAAAAAAAACACTTTGGCAGAACATTGATGAGATACAGGGAGGTCCTCATGATAGTCTTTAGTGAAATAAGCAGGATATAAAATTAAAGGAAGTATGGATCCAATTTGGTTTTTTCAGAACGGGAGAACCATTAAATTCACTTAAGAGTTTTATTTGTTTTATTTTCAAATTTCTGAAAGAACAAGGTATTTCATAACTGGGAAAAACATTAAATCCTATTTCCAAGTTTAAAGAATGAGAACACTTTCCTGAAAAAAGGTTAAAAGCAAGAGCTAAGTATCAGAGGGAAAAGCATCAATCTCAAGGCCTGCAGCAGAATTACAGGTTGAAGAATTGAATGAGGTCCTCTGGATGGACACTACTGCCTCACATTCTAAATGCATCCCACTGGTTCTGAAGAGTTTAGTCATTTTCAGAATCAATGTAATTGTGACTTTTAATTTCCCCTGTGGCTTCAGTAGGGAGGAAACCAGGACTGGTGACATGCCATGTAGCCAGCCAGGCATGGGGAAGGCTGAGCACAGGATGCCTCATGTTTGGGTCATCTGATAACACCAGTAACACTGGGCCCAAATGCATTTTAGAGAGCTGCATATTTGATAACATGCTTGATCAAAGCAGCAAACCAACATTCTCCAGCATTATGTATCAGATGGGCTTAACACAATTTGCAAACAAACCCCAATTTTGGTACATTGCATGCATAATTACTCAAAAGAATCAAACATCAAATTTTGAAGGAAGAAAACCCTCAAAATGTTTCGACTGCATTTCACATCTCACCTCCAACTGCTCTGTCTTCCAAATATGCATTTTGGGTACACATATCTTACAGTACTCATACAGACACAGGTTATTTACACTGTCAACCCAAAGGAATTAATCTATAATCTGAGGGTGGATGTTCAGTGGTGGGCACAGTATCTGGACTGTCCATAGGGACAGAGGAAGTCATCTCCTTGGGGATGTTATTCCATGAACACTCACAAAAGGAGTGTCCAAGAGAACCTTCCTGAGACAGGAATGTCCTTATCTAATCCACGGAAACCATCTGACATCATGGAATGAGCAAACTTGGGCTCACAGCCAGTGTTGGTTATCAGAAAAAAAACAGCAGTTGTATTTTTTGTCAGTTGATTCTGGATAAATTCTAATTATTCTTTGCCCTATTCATAACAAAGGATGCACACCTAACTGAGCATTGCACAGGGAATAAATGGCACTTATGTATGTACAAGCATGCTCATGAATATGAGTCTCTCCTTTTTACAAGGGTTACCATTCACAAGTAAAGCATTCACTTCTAAGAGTAAAAATGCCAACACCTACCTTGTCAATCATCTTCATCCATTTTGGCAAATCATCAAATGTCTCCTTCTTGGTGATATCATATACTAATATGATCCCCTTGGCACTTCTGTAATAAGCTGAGGTAATGCTGTTGAATCTCTCCTGCCCTGCTGTGTCCCTAAGAAATAGGAGCAAAAATCAGTTCCCAAACAACAGCCAGAGTAAGCAACCCCAAGATCCAATGCAAGCAGGCTGATCCTTTCTGGAGCACGAGACTCCTGTCTGTGCATCTTCATTATTACTACTAGATTGGGTAGCTTTTCGGAGTTAATTACATTTAAACAAAACAAGAAGTCCCATTTCTTTCACCAAGATTTTGAAAGTAATAAAATGAGAATTTTTATGTCAAAGTCATAATAAAAGGGGTGAAAGAGACAGTTGATCCTTAACAATTTAAATAAACATTCTAAACATGGTAAAATCTTAATATTTTTCAAGTGAAATGTCTTTCCAATATGAAAATTCATACAGAAATATCCCTAATATAAAAATAAATCTTCATTTTTGACTAAGGAACTCACTTTAACATCAGTTTTATCATTTTTGACATTCGAGAATAAATATAATTTAATACTGTAAATTTAAAAAATACACTGAGCACACTCTTCCCCCGTCCAAGTCAAAAACTTTGTTCTACAAAGATTGAACTCCCCAATCTCCCACACCCTAAAGGGAAGAAGAAAAGCAAAGATGTGCAAGGAGTTAGGTGGCTGATATCAAACTGCTCTATTTTTAAGTCATAAAGGATTCTGTTCTAATCACTTTTTAGTTCTGTGTCTAACTGGCATAAAAACATACATATATATATATATATATATATATACATATATATATGCTATCATTTCCTCAGAAGCACAGATGCCAACCCCATCTGGGTGGAGAGTGAGCTCTGTGGCAGCAAGGAGACACGATGACCCAGGGTATGAGCAAGGGCTTGGCTGCTTTGGAGAAGCCAGTTTCTGGACTAGGCTCAACTTCCTGACATGAAAAGTGGCAGCAAATGTAACACCCTCTGCCACAGGCACTTATCAACAAGGAGAACATGCACAGACGATGATTCAATATTTAAGCCTCCTTTAACTCTCCCTTACCCAGTGTGGTTGCTTAATGTCTGCTTCTGCCAAAAAGAACACTTCCCTTGGGGCATATATCCAGTGTAACTGGCACCCTGAAAATACCTTTAGAACAATGGCGTTGGAGTTCTATGGCTTTGTTTAGATTC